>APFE030185548.1:0-10363 GCA_000404065.3 Pinus taeda
GCTTCTACCTGTAGAAGGCTACAACCTTCTTTCATTCTCCAGTTTCTCCTAGAAGGGAGCTACAACCCCCTAGCTCTTGTACTAGCTAATGTACTAGTACGTAGGTGCTGACCTACAGAAGGCCACAACCTTCTCTTTTCTTCCAGGGACCACGTTTCATAAATTTTCAGACTGGATTCATCAATAACATCAATCAAACGTCAAATATATCTGCATCAACCAATCTCCTTTGCACCAACCAAAAACTGAATCAAACAATCACTTCTCTAAACGTTGTAGCCAAAATACAGTAACAGTAACTAGAACCCAAGCCAGAACCCAGAACACTACAATAGCAATCAGAAGTAGCTAAAGCATATTTTATGAGGTGTACACTACTTCAATGTGACGAACCTGCATGCATACGCACTTGTATCAAGGCAAATCTACGTATACACATGATTGAAATGCCGAACCAGCGTGTATACGCACCTTTGCTATAATGAACTTCTCTTCAAGCCTTAATATCTTGACCCATCAATAGAACTTATCATTCATCAAGCACTCAGGTTGATCCTTGATTCAGATCCACCTGTGCACCATAACCCAATCACATGTATACTAGATTAGATATTCAATTCATGAGTGACTTTGCCTAAGATGTTTCTTTCTCGTCTCCTTTTGAATAGTCTCCTATTTGTCCTTACTCAATACCATGGTCCAAAACCACTTAGAATCAATACCTTGGACCAAATACCTGGGGTCAACACTTCGGACAAGATACCTTGGACCAATGCCATGGATCACAATACCATGGTCCAAATACCACGGACCAAAACCAAGTTTTCCAACATGTACGTGCCTTTCCTTTCGTGAAAGTGTGTGTGTACACTCATACGCGCATTTTGGTCTGCGAACCCGCATGTACACGTGGCTTGGTCAACGGGAACCTGTGTATACCTTTCTTTCTTGATTTTGTGAGCCTGAATTGTGATCTATCATCTGTGAGAGTTGCCATCAAGGACAACAATTGTGTCATAGTGCCAAATCTGTGTCATAATGCCAACAATGGGAAGAAATGAAAAATGTGTTCTTAGAAAAACATAAGGATTATTGCATGCCCCATAACATTAAAGATGAAGTCTTTAAGATGATGCAAAAAGAGGATGAAAGCCTTGAAGATCTAGTTGAAAGATTTTCTTACAACATAAAAAGGGCTAAGATGTTTAATTTGGATGATGGAACACTAAAAGTTGTTTTGTTAAAATCCATTAGAGATGAATGGATTGATCTTCTTAATTTAATCGGAAAGGGAGATGTTTCACAACTTTAATTTGGAGAAATATGTGATTTGTGTCAACATATTTCAATGGATAAGGCTAGAACATGGAAACATTCGAGAGATCCTGTGATTTCTAGAATTAATAAATTCTACATCTGGAATAGTAAGCAGAGATGAAATAGGAAATTTGCTTGATAATTTCAAAAAAAATATCCTAGGGAGTCTTAGTGAACAACTAGACACCCTTAAGATATAAAACAAGGAAAAAACTGAGAATGTTGCATTATCTATTTTATGTCCGAAGTGTAGGAAAAACATGAATTAAAATAATTCCCCCTTGATAGTGTAAAAATTAGTGACATATGTGCTGAAAATCATAACACAAAGGAATTCTCTTCAATACCTGGTCTTAAAGTTGTTTTCCAAGATGAAGCTGGAACAAGACAAGCTGAATCTCTTTGTTTTATTGCTAAAAGACCATGGAAAAATCAACAATCAAATATGACTCAATGTTTCAATACTCAATCATATGCACAACCACAAAACAATTGGATTGCACCCATGCCATGGAAATCTTGGTCCCCACAATATAAAAGTCCATCTTGGGCATAAGGTTGGAAAAATACTTATGGAAAATATCCTCAATATCCTCAATTCTAGCAACCATATCCTTCTTTTCTACCATAATATTATCCTCCTCAACCAACTTAACCTCCTCAATTTTAAAATCCAAATCAACAATTTCATTACCATTTCCTCAAAAACCCAATCAACTACCTAGTCAACCACTTCCAAAAACAAACAATAAAAATCAACAAGCTATTGATAATGTTGAAGGACACAATTTTCAAGCATGTATTATTACCCCATTAGGTCCGAATGATGTTCAACATAGATCTAGTAGGGTTTTACAAAATAAACAACAACCGCCATACAAAAATCTAAAGAGGAGGAAGTTCATGAGAAAGATGCAAATCTTGATGAACAAAATATTCCTCTAAAGGAAGATGTTCCTATACCATCAAAGGACAACCAAATAAAGGAAGCTCCCACAGTTCATCTAGTAGAAAATCCTTTTGTTTCTTTGCAAGATCCACATTTTCCTGAAAGGCTCAAATTTGATAAAGGAATAGAAAGGATAATTGTTTTACTAGATTATGATATGCTAAATGAAATTAAGAATATTTGCATTAAAATTCCTTTATTACAAGCTATAAAGGAAATAACAATATTTACAAAAACTATTAAGGAGCTATGCATTAAAAAACCAAGAATAAAAGGAAAAATTGTTAAAAAAAATCATTTGGTAGGAAAAATTGCGGATACCATGATGGGAAAACCTATTGTTCAAAAATATCTAGATCCTAGTATTCCCATTGTGAAAATTCATATAAATGATATTGAAATTCCAAACACTTTAACTGATCTAGGAGCAACCATCAATATCATGACTAAACAAACAATGGAGCAACTTAAGCTTCCTAATATTCAATATACTCCTGCATTATTACAATTAGCAGATAGATCTGTTATCAAGCCAGATGGAGTATTAGAAGATGTGTCTGTTTCTCTAGATTCTTAGGACTATCGTGTATATTTCATGGTTTTAACTCCCAATAATAATTTAGGAGGCCATCCATTAATCCTTGGTAGAATTTGGCTAGCTACAACTGATGCATTCATAAGATGTAGATATGATGATATGTATATCTCTAATGGAAGTTCTACTGAGAAATTTACATTCTATCCTCCTGCAAAAATAATAACTAAAGTAGAAAGTGATATTTGGATAGATGATGACAATGAAGACTTTAATGATTTGCAACTAGTTCATACTCTTTCACAATTAGATGAAGAAGATCAATTGATAAATTTAATGAATAATAATGATCCTTCTTCATACTGTGACAAAGATAAAAGTTTTCAAGAACAATGCAATATTGAATATGTATCATCTCACCAAATGGCTTTACATTTTATGGAAAAGTTTAGCAATTCTCATGTAAAAAAAATTTCAAATAAAACATTAAATATTAACAATAATTTGGAATAATTTCAAAATAGAAAATTGATATAGATGCTACAAAAACACTCTTCTACTTATGCGTGGGAGTAAATTGACATGAAAGGGATTGATCCTAAAACTTGTATGCATCTTATTTATATTCAAGAAAATGGCAAACCAGTTAGAAAACCTCAGAGAAGGATGAATCCTAATCTGAGAGAAATTGCTAAGGATGAATTACAAAAATTACTTAATCTGAAATTCATCTATCCAATATCGGATATCCAATGGGCGTCACCTTTAGTGATTTCTCCAAAGAAAAATGGAAAATGGAGAGTGTGTATTGACCATAGGGAATTAAAAATCTACTTTGAAATATCATTTTCCATTTCCTTTTATAGATCAAGTATTAGATACCTTGGTAGGAAAGAAGCATTTTTCATTTTTTGATGGTTTTAGTGGCTATAACCAAATCCAACTAGCACCAGCAAATCAAGATAAAACTACTTTTACATGTCCATGGGGAACATATTCCTATAGGGTTCTTCCCTTTGGATTATGTAATGCACCTGCCACACTTCAAAGAGCAATCATAGGTAACTTTTTTGATCTAATTCATGGTTGTATGGAAGTATACGTGGATGACTTCACTGTGTATGGTGATACTTTTGAAGAAGCTATTGAAAATTTGGAATTTTTTTTTATTTGATGTAAAGAAGCAAACCTTTCATTAAGCCACAAGAAATATTTTATAATGTTCAATGAAGGGATTGTTTTATGCTACCATATTTCAAGTGATGGAATTAAAGTGGATACATCTAAAGTATAAATAATTTCTAAAATTTAATTCTTGTTTGTCAAATAGATGTCAGAAGTTTTATTGGATTTACTGGATATTATAGAAGATTCATAGAAAAATTCATAAAAATAACCTCTCCACTTTTCAAACTCCTTACAAAAGATTGTGAATTTGTCTGGAATTCTGATTGTCATAAAGCATTTGAGACAGTGAAACAAAAGATTACTGAAGCACCAATTTTAAGAGGACCTAATTGGGCTCTTCCTTTCCATATGTCTACTGATGTTTCAGATATAGCTCTAGGAGCTATGTTGGGACAAAAAGATTTAAATCCTTATGTTATATATTATACAAGAAAAAAATGACTCTTGTAGAGTTAAATCACACTATAACAAAAAAATGAGTTTTTAGCTGTTGTGCATGCCATTAAGAAATTTCGTCATTATATTATTGGTTATGAAACTTTAATTCATACAGATCATTTTGGCATTAGATATCTAATGAAAAAACTAGTCACTAATGGTAGAATTACAAGATGGTTTCTATTGTTATAAGAATTCAACATTACTATTCTTGATAGACTAGGAAAAGAAAATACAGTTGTCGATTTTCTTTCAAGAATGCAGAATAATGATGAGGATGTTCTTATAAAAGATAGATTTCTTGATGAATATATTTTTGCAATATATACTAAAACACCTTGGTTTGCATATATTGCTAATTATTTGGCTACAAGAAAGTTACCTCCACAAATATGAGCCAGAGAAAAGAAAAAGTGATCAAAACTAGTGCACCTTATTCTTGGATAGATGGAGAATTGTACAAAACTGAACCTGATTTGATTATCCGAAGATGTGTTTGAGAAGATGAAGTACTTGGAACCTTGAAAGCTTTCCATAATTAGTAATGTGGAGGACATTTTGCTAACAAAAGAGTTTCTTACAAAATCCTTCTTTTGGGATATTATTGGCCATCCATTTTCAAAGATGCAAAAGAATATGTCAAAATATGTGATAGTTGTCAAAGAATCGGAAAGCTCATTCCATCAAATGAAATGCCTCTACAACGACAGGTAGTTGTAGAACCCTTTGAGAAGCGGGCTCTAGATTTTGTTGGACCAATAAATCCTCCATCTAAATAGAAAAGGTACATACTTGTTTGCACAAATTATGTTACAAAATGGGTAGAAGCTAAACCTCTTTTATTTTCAATTGAAAATGTTGTAGTTACATTTATTTTTGAGGATATTTTTACTTGTTTTGGTGTTTCAAGAGAAATTGTAACAGATTAGGGTACTCAATTTACATCCAATTTGGTGCAAAAGATCATGGAGAAATATAATATGAAGCATTGGAAGTCTACCCCATATCATCCACAAGCTAATGGACAAGTGGAACCCACCAACAAGGTACTTGAAGCAATTCTTACCAAGACTATGCATTTGCATAGGAAGGATTGGGCAGAAAAGCTTCCAAAAGCATTATGGGCATACCGAACTACATGTAGGAATACAATTGGACATACTCCTTATGAGCTTATCTATGGAAAATAAGTTTTTCTTCCAATTGAATTCCAAGTGGAGATCTTCAGAACAACAAATAAATTGAGCCTTGATATATCAGAAGATCAGAAACAGATATTAGCACAATTGAATGAGCTAGATGAGATCTGACAAGATATTATTCAAAGAACCAACATAGTTCAACAACAAATATCTAAGTGGCATGACAAATTCATCAAAGATAAAAATTTCATGCTTGGTGAGAGGGATCTTCTTTTTGATTCCAAGTTCAAATATTTTTAAGGGAAATTTCAAATTCATTGGCTTGGTCCTTATGAGATTGATACTATTTTTGATAATAGAGTAGTCAAAAAAAAAAAAAATATTGATGATAAAAAAAAACTTTCCTTGTTAATGGTCATAGATTAAGGTTGTATCATAAACCACTAACAAAGGAATAATTTGTCAAATATTTGGAAGATAATTATGAATTCAAGTCAGTCAAGCAAGACATTCTTCTCCTCACTCTCCAACATCTTTATAATTTCTCTTTTCAATCATATATATAATATATATTATATATATATATATATATATATTATAAATATATAATATATATATAATTTATATAAATAATATATATATATAAATATATATATATATAAACATATATATATATATATAATATATATATAGGATGCTTGAGTTTTAATTTATGGATGGTTGTACTAAAATGTTGAGGAAATTATAAAATTGTTGTCCAATTCATGATTTTTATACCCTATCCCCTCATTATTACACTACAAATCACATGAAGTCCGATCATAATCAAACATATGACACAAATACTTTGAAATCAGATATAGGAAATTATGGAAGGTACAATCCAGAGACAACACAAATTCTTCCATCAACGCCTTACCTTGCCATTATTTAACTTTGTTTCTTATTCATTCCGCTCACTTCCAAATTCATTTCACTCATTCCATTTCTCAAAGTTTCCATTATGCCTATCGAAAGGAACAATCAAGTTCGAGACTTATTCTCACCGCGGGAACAATTTTTTTCTCTGAACCAAATGGAGTAAAATTTCTTTAGGTATATCCAAGGGTTAAAGACCAATTGTAGCAAGTAGGATGGCTTTAGGTTTTTGAAAAAAATGATGGGTATGAGATAAAATTTACCAAAGCCTTTGCTTGAGCCTTTAATGGAGTTGAAGAGGAGATAGGATATATTAAGCTCATCCTCACATAATTTATTGTAGCAAAATAAACATGACTACCTAGAAATGGGGAAAGATGGCTCAAGAATAGGAGAATTAAAGAGAATGTCTGGGTCCATTTCCTTAGAGAACCAGGTATGGATTTATACATCTTCAAAAAAGGTATGCCAGTTACTACAACAAAGGGAAAATGGAGAAATCTGTTGCTTGTTATTCAAAAATTTGTAACTTGTGAAGGTATATTTGGGAGTATGTTTTTCTACCATGCCAGGCTCATGATGCATTTTGTTGATGGGAATGAGATTGATTTTCCTTATTTTCTTCTTCAAAGTCTTAAGAAAATGGCATTTAGCATACAAAGAGAGTTTAGGTCCATTTATAACTCTCTTTTTCATCACATACTCATCAAAATTCTTGTAGAAGCCCATTTGGAAGATAGGGGAGATAGTTGGAAATATTTCTTAGTGAGAAACCATTTCGTAGAAGTCCAAGGGGAAGAAACAAGTGGTAATGTTAAAAGAATTCGATGAAAGTCAAACACTAACCCTAAAAAAGAGAAAATTCAAGAAGAAATTCAAGAACAGAATGTGGTCGAAACACCAGAGGACTCGTTCGAAGATGATACCCCATTGTCATAGTAATTTGAGAAGTGTAAACAGAAAATTGACAAACATGGTCTTAGAAGAAAGAAAGCAAGCTCAAGCCTGAAATTACCTGAAGAAAATAAAGAAACAAAGGTTAGTAAAAACAAAAGCAAGACACTGAAGGCTCATAAATGAAATTGAAGAGAATAAACATAATTTCAAAACTTTCAAGTACATAGTCACCATAAAGGATTGATCTTGAAGAAGAAGGGTACAAAAATCCACCTCACACGGTTAGTCCAACATGACAAAATCTAGAAATTGACCAAGTGCAACAAGAGATTTAACATTATGTAGAATCCCTATAGAAAAGGGTACAACAGAAGGAAAAAATTTCTCAATATGAAATGGGTGAAACTTCAGCAACAAAACAAACTTCAGAGCAGGAACACAAAATTGAAGAAGATCTAAAACAAGACATATATGTGTTGGAGGCTCTTAACAAACACTTAACACAGGAAAGCAAAGCAAAAAAAGTTCAGGATGAGATACTTACAACCCAAAATAATAATATACTTCTACACCTCTGTCATGGTATAAGAAGAATAAGAAACTTAAGGTTCAAAACAAGTTTCTTAAGAAAGAATGAGAGGATTACAAAGTGGAGTTCTGATGAAGATATCAAGGACCACTTTTAGCATTAAGAAGAAAAAGGAAAGAACTAGTCTGGATGTTCTTGCATAGGCTTCAAAAATCATACACTAAAGGAGAAAAAAAGAACCAGTTTTGAATTTTTGGTGCACGAAGACATGCAAAACCTTTGGTGTGGGGGAATGTTGAAGTATGGAATTATTCCATTTTTACTATCCTTTTACCATCTTATTTCACCTTTTCTCACCTTTTTATAGCAATATCAGCATGCTAAAGTTCAATTTCAAATCTTAAAAAGGTATTTGTCATCTGTAATTAGAATCTCTATTTCTTAATGAATTATAATGAAAACATTCTTAGAGTGAAAAAATCATAAACATTACGTAGCTAATGTTTGTTTCCGCAGCAATATTCATGGTTATACAGGTTAAAACACTTCAATAAAATGATGAGGACTACCTGGAGATGACAAATTTCCACCATATGGATGCCCACCTATTAGCATGACTTGCAAAGCTATGAGGATTGAGAAATCTAAAAGTCAAATTCATAGTCAAACTTTGAGAATAACATGTAGCGGTCAAATAAAGGCAGCAGAGGAATAAAACAACATCAAACGAGCATGTTGAAGATTCGTTCAACTATTACAATATGGATCAAGATGAGTCTCCTATTATTTTCTCTTTCAGTAGAAAGTCATAAAGAGATTGAGTTTCAAAGTGAATATATTTCATAGATATCAAGTTAGCTCATTTCGTGTTAGCTTAAAACTCTTAAAAATCATTTTATGAAGTTTTTATAAAGGCTGTAAGTCGAGACTTGAGAAACAAGTTCGAATATTTAGTTTATAATTATTTTATTTTGAATACCGGTGATATTTTTGTTGGCATTATGGCATAGGTTTGGAGCTATGGCGCAGGTGTTGTCCTTGATGGCAACT
This sequence comes from Pinus taeda, assembly GCA_000404065.3. Classification (NCBI taxonomy): domain Eukaryota; kingdom Viridiplantae; phylum Streptophyta; class Pinopsida; order Pinales; family Pinaceae; genus Pinus; species Pinus taeda. The sequence goes on from APFE030185548.1 coordinate 8,964, forward strand.
CTCTTTGGTAACAGATCTTAGTTCAGGCACTCAGAAAGAAGAAAAAGACCTATACACAAGTTCATCTAGACTAAGTTGCGTACACACGCTGGTTATACATTACAAAAGTGCATATATGTTGGGGATCATACGTTTGGTCCATGGTAGTTAGTTCTTGGGATTTGAAATTATGTTTTGGACCATCGCGTCTCGTCAGATGTGTTGATCCCTAGTTTTGGGTTCATGGTATTGAAATGTTATGGTTTTGGATCATGGTATTGAGGAAGGCCTAAGACTATAAAAGAGGAGGGAGATCATGTGGCAAAGGATCATCAGAATTATTATTAAAGATCTGATAAAGTGCTAGAGCTGGTATATTGGTAATTGGGTTTTGATGCAGATCTGGATCTGAATGAAGGAGGAACCTTAGCGCAAAAAGAAGGATAAGTTCTATTGGTGGGTCATAATCTTTAAGCTTGAATGATAGTATCTTTGTATGATTTTGATCTGCTAGATGTGGCACTTGCTTGATCTACAAGTCTGATAATCTGGGTTAATTAATGATTGAATATCTGAAAGTGTGAATTATCCTTTATAGATATGTACGTAGGTTCAGTAAAGCGAAGGCGCGTATACACGCAAGTTTTGTGAAGGAAAGAGGCATATACGCAGGTTGTTCCATACGCAGAAGCGTATGCACACTAGTTTCAGGCTGTTAAAATAGCGTATATACTCCAAGTTGTGATCTAGCTGCTTCTGTCTATTGCTGTTGTGTTCTGGGTTCTGTTTTCTAGTGTGTGGTTTCTGGTACTGTGTTTTGGGTACAGCTGTCAGAGAAGTATCTACTTGATTCAGATCTAATTGGTGAAAAAGAAATTGGTTGATGAAGAAATTCTTGATGATTGGATCCAGTCTGAAAATTTATGAAACGTGGTCCCTGGAAGAAAGAGAAGGTTGTAGCCTTCTGTAGGCCAGCACCTACGTACTAGTATCTTGGATAGTACAAGAGCTAAAGGGGGTTGTAGCTCCCTTCCAGGAGAAGCTGGATAACGAGAGAGGGTTGTAGCTCTCTATAGGTTGCAGCCTGCGTACTGGTAAAGGACTGCACCAGTACATTGTAAAAGAAGTTTCTAATTGAAGAAAGATAGAGACGAATTGCAGCAGGTAGTTTTCACCCACATTGGGTTTCCACCTTATATCTTGTGTTCTTGTGTGTGATTGTCTTTCTGCTCTGTTTTACTGTCTCTGGTTACTGGTTATTTGATTCTGCATCACAGATTAACAAACATCATCAGAAAGATAAAGTAAATTAAAAGGTTTGCTTTGTATACGCGGGTTTCCTTCTGCATAGTTGCGTATATACGTGGGTTTAACTAACTGAAGTAGCGTATACAATTTGTTTTTGAAAAAGGAATATTTGA
>APFE030185551.1:5148-15443 GCA_000404065.3 Pinus taeda
CAGCAGAATAACCGAGGATAGCATGAGGAATCTGAGGAAATAGACGAAGACCATCCGTTTTGCAACAGCGGAAAGAACCGATTAACCAAGGATGATAAAAATAGATATTGTTGTAACAGTATGCTGTAACAGGAATCAATTTCCTATTTTGTACAGAAGAATTAAACTGTAGGACAATCTATTGTAATAGATGTCTCCTCTATAAAGAGGAGACATCTACAGTTGAAAGACTAGCATGTGATACCAAATTATTGTAGTGTTGAAGGTCGGAACCTCTGTTGTAACTGAACTCTTGGCAGATGAATAAAGTTTTGTTCTGAGCAATTTGATTTAATACTTGTGTGTGGGGGAATCTTGTGAGAGGGACAGGGCCCACCTTCTTCACAATATTCACCCATTTCTTTTCTGTTAAGTGTGTGTGTGATTTCTGTGTATTTCTAGCCTTGCTTCCGATATTTCCTTTTGCTGATACTCTATTTCCTTAATCGATTGGTGCTGTGAGGGTGTGTCATCGGTGATTAGGATTTTTAGTGTGCATTGGAAAATTGGTTACAGAGGCAGGTGCTGAACATCCTTATTCTGAGGACAGGGTCTTGGTCCTCTGTTACAAAACAGCCATCATTTCCTTCTGCGGATTTGTTATCATTTGTTAATTGTTTTCATTTCATTTTTGCAATAGATCATAGCTGTTATAACACAAAGTAAGGGTTTGATAGAAAGTAGATTTGTTTATACTACAACCTTTAATGCTTTTAGAATTGAGTGCATACAGTACGAGGTCACCTTTGAAACAAAAGGACTTTCCCGGGTTGACAATTTAATGTGGTACTCGACTGTTTAATCAATAAACAATTTGAGCAGCAACAATAAGTAAATGAACTGTGGTGAATCATGATGAATTGTGATGAATCATGATGCGTTTACACAAGTGGAAACCCAAATACAAAATGGACAAGACAACTAAAACAATGAAACAGTCAAAACCATTTCAAAAGGACAGAGACAGAGACTCTACGTATTCTCCTTCATCATCATAGTAAAAAATCAACATAGAGACAGAGCATTCACCCATAGTGTAATGAAGCTCTAACCAAAGGAAAAAACACAAAGAGTAAAGGTAAATGCATAGAGAGTAAACCCTGTGTCATGGAGAGACTAGGTCAAAGAGCAGTGTGAAAAACTGAAGAGCAGCGTGGTGAAATAAGGAGAAGAATAACCCCAAGCAACGTGGAGAAATAAGGAAAGGAAAACCCTGTGCTGCGTAGAGAATTTAAAGGAACTTGGTTGTTTGAGGAAGGAGAAAGCAATTGGGATTTCCTCTACGCCGAGCTCCACAAAATCCACAAAATACGTAGAGAACTCCTTAATTAATGTAATAACTCAGTGATAAGGTAAGCGCTAAAGACTCCTTAAACGACTATAATAATTTCAAAAAAGTTAAACTCCATATTTGTTTAATATGTGTCACAATGGGAGAAAAATATGACTTCAGTTCCATAATTTTAATGATTTGTCATCTTCAAAATCCTTTGCCACTTGTAGAATCCACGATTTTTCAAGATATTAGAAATGAGTTTAATTGAAACTATATGTTTACATAGGGAAGACAAATCATTAACAAGAGCTTTCTACAAGTTTTTCTACAAACTCTTCTTGTAGTTTAGGTATCAAAACCATGATTTCCTCATACAATATTTTTGTCAAAAACTTTGCACAGTGAATGTTATTTCAAAAACACAGTATACAGTTTCTAAAACATAGGAGGCTTTTTCATAAATTTTTATGAGGAAATATGATTTGCAAAAACAGTGAGATTTTCTTACAGTGGGGATTTTTCTTTGGGTCTTTTTACATAGTCAGAATCTTTCTTCAATCAGATTTATAAACAAATAGCCTTATGTTGATACTATTTGCAGCAAAAATCAAGAAAATTGAAGATTCATAAGCAAAGGAAATAATCTCATTTGTTTTCAAAAGCTAAGGAGATATGGTAAGTGCATTTACCATGATTTTTATTGCACGAATAAAAAAACATTTTGTTTATTATCTTCATAATGAGATTATTTACTGGGCAAGGTTACATAAATGGGTATACACAACATATGCAAATGGAAACGAAAATGGAACCCAAAGAACTCAAAGTAGAAAATTGGAGTAAGGAAGCAGTGGAAAAATTGTTTCAAGCAGGACAACTGGAGTTCCTTACGAAGTTTAATGGCCACAATGATAGAATTACACAAGATCTCATGGAAAATTTTGAAAATGGGTAAACTAAAGTGGGTGAACTTCCTATACCAGTGAATCCAACTTTCATACCTCAAGCATTAGAACTTCCTCTAATAGGAGAAGAACATCATAAAGGTTTACATTTTAAGGACAAAGGATGGACATTTTTCTTAGAAAAATAAAAGAAAGGGACCTTTGATAGGACAAAAGGAATTTTAAGGGATTGGTTTTGAAATCCTTGTTTAGAATTAGTTGTGATCATCCAAAAATATTTTACTTGTGACAATAGGCACAATATAGTCTACCTTTACCATATAAAATTGCTTCAACATATCAAAGGAGACCGTAAAATCAATATTCCTTACTTATTTTCAAAGAGCTTGACTAAAATGATAGAAATTGTTAAAAACAAGACAGAAGCTAAAGAGGCTAATGTATATCTTTGCGGGTTGATTAAGATCCTTGTGGAGTATCAGGAAAGAAACAAAGGGATACTTTGGAATGAATTTTTGGCCAAAAATCACTTTGAAGACCAATTAACAAGGAATGAGGAAAGGTTTGAACAATTACATGTCACAAAAAGTATCATGAATTCTCCTTTATATCCAGGGACAAGATTGAAAAAGAAGCAGGATGGTGTTATTATTGAGAAAGAAAAATACTTTTTGTCCATTCCTAGCAGATCAAGAAGAAAGTCACAAGAAGAGCCAAACAACCAAGGGAAAGACATAGAGATTGAGATTGTTGAAACTGAATCTCCACAAACATCAAAACAAATTGATGAGATCATATAGAGATTGGAGGAGGAAGATCGGGAAGAGCCCATAGAAAAAGAATATTATTTTGAGGATTCTTGGGTTGGAGCTACCTCATCTCATTCATATGCTAAAGAGGAAATGGAAGAATCCAGAGAATTTCACACTGAGTAATAATTGAAGAAAATAATAGAGTTGACTAGTGAGCTAGAGGACAATAAAATCATGAAAAGACACTTGAAAATAGAGAACAAAATGTACAAGGAAAACAACAACAACATAGTCCAAGAAAACAAGAAATTAAACAAGCAAATCAAAAAGCTTGAAACACAGATTATGCTCATTTCTAAACAAGCCTACAGATGGCTAAAAGAGAAAAAGTTATGACAGTATAAATATGAAAAACAAAAAGTAAAAGCTGCCATCTACAAAGTAGAGGAACATGATGGCATTGATATTTTGCTTTAGGCTACACATGAAGAGGCTACAGGTTTAGGTACAACAGGGGAAACATCACTCAGAAGGTCCAAACGGAGGAAGCAAGCACGAGGGCATGCTTGAGTATCAGCAAGGGGGAGATGTTGGCTCTCAATTTTGGTCATTTTTGCTTATCCTAAACCTATCCATTTACCACCATATTCCACCATATTTCCCTTACATATGCTTCATTTCACTCTTATTTTGCATATTTAGGTAATTAAATTAAGTTATTTAATTTTTAGAAATTTTTGTAAAAATTGGGTTTTAAGAGTAAATTTGGACTACACTAAAAGTTCCCGTAATAGCTTTGTTAAAGTCATATGTGAAGGACACTTAAGCGAGAGATGAATGCATATTTGGAAAGCTTGGGAACCACAGATGGATGAACACCTATTGCTTTGGTCAAACTGAGAAAACACATACCCCGTCAACGCTAGTCAAACTTGATCCGTCATTCAGAAATCCTTATTAAAAAGGGGCATAATATTATTTTTGTGATTTTGCCTAATTTTGTGAACCAGACTTAATGAGTTCGACCTAGATGGATGCATTAGGATAGATACAGACTATTATAGATATTGTAGCTAAGTTTGTTGATAATTTTCTTATTTAAACTGACTTTATGAGCCATTCATGTATCTAATTTGTATTTAGACTATTGGAGACCTTTTGATAATTTGAAGAATAATTTCTACTGTTCTAAGTTGTTTCTCATGCTCTGTATATTTTCATAAGTTAGCTATAGTTGAGAGTTCCTTAGGTGTACAAGGAAAGGTTGGAGGGCTCCGATACCAAGCTAAGTACACTTTGATTACATTAGTATAATTTTAATTTCAGTATTTCTTGTTTCAGATTTATGCCTCAGTTATTTAGATGTGTGATGTTTCTTGTGTGATTTTGGGATGATGATAGTTTAAAATAATTTTTTCATATGAAAGGACAAACAAGAATTTAAGTTAAATTCTCTTTCTAACAAGTTATGAATCATAACTAAAATCATCTTTTTTGCATTTCTTGTATTATTTCTTGAATTTTAGTTTTATTTGATGTAATGGTAATGATATTGGAGTAGATTTGTGAAGAAGGACAACCAGGATCTCCTAAGTTAGAAGCCTCTTCTCTTTCTATCTACACATTACAAACCACTGTTCTTTAGTTTCTCTTCTTGGGGACAATACTGTGAGGAAGGACAACCAGGATCTCCTAAGTTAGGAGCCGCTTCTCTTGCTTGCTGCATCTTGAACAAGAAACGTCTTTTAAGACTTAGATCATATTTGTAATATGCACTTCCTTTAACTTTATAGTCTTGCCTTCCTAATTTTCTTTCACTTGAAATCCATATATTTTGGACATGCTTCCAAGTCTACAAACCTGGATTGACAAGTAAAACACATGTTTTAGTTTACTTAGTAAATTGACCTTACATAGAGCCTTCACGCAAAAGTCCAAATTTGCTGAGGAGGTTGACGTTTCTAAGCTGGGAGGGCTGGAATCAACTCCTGAGAGAAAATAGGTTCTTAGAAGAGGTGACGCAGTGCCTTAGAGGTTGACGCAGGCCCACGCAGGGGCAACTTAGAAGTAGTCGGGGAATTCTTTGGTTCAACTATCAGATCAACCGAGACTTGCAGTGTAGAGTGAGGTAATCTCACTAATTTCTTCTGCCGAGTGATATTATTTATACTGGATTGCCAAAAAGGCATCCAAAGGTTGTATTAAAAAAGAACTTCTGCTTAATAATAAAAACCCTTAGATCTGCTACACCGGCTTTCCCGCATTGGGTTTTTCTAGGGACGTTTGTCCAAAAACAACTGTGTCATTTGTGTTATATCTTTCTCTATTGTTCAATTTCTTGTTTCGACATATTATTTTAAATGATGTAGGCTGCAATATATGCATTTCGATGTTTTCTGTAGGAAACTGCAAATAACTTGTTCATGTAAATCTAACAAGTAGGAGAAATATCATCAGTTACTATTGTAGGGATTCTAGTTTAAGGAATTTTCACAAATTTTCCATTCCATCCACTTAGGTTCGAGTCTTTGGCAACACCTATGGTCCATTATAGTAATATTAGAAGGATAGGTGTCCCATTGAACTCTGGGATCCCGAATCCAGTTTTCAGTGGTCTCCAGACATCTCGGTCTTAAAATGAACTATGAGTTTTTGATACATGTGGCTTGCAAGTTGTTGTATATATCTAGGGAGGTTGCTAGTTCCTCATCAAAATTTTGTTTTTAAAAAATAAGAAAGTTATTGGAAACAATGATTGATATTTGAAATTAATGTGCCAAGTTTCATTGCCCACTCCGCCATTTGGCCAATGTGCCTTAAGCCACTTTAAGGCTTCTAATCTATGGCATGCTCAAACAACCATGGTCGACTATGACCACTGTGAGAACAAAATTTTTGGAACATCTCACCGTACACACGCAAAAAAAGGTGGCTTAACTAAGGAGCCATTGATGAATCTACTCCATGGCCTAGACACAAGAACAAAAAGGGAAACCACCACGGATGGGGAACAACCACAAATCGAAAGAACGACTTGCGATTTTCATTTTTTATTCAATCAGTTAATTTGCTGACTCTTGAGTCAGGGATTTTTGAGTCCATTGCCAAGGATACAGAGTGGAGGCTCTGTATGGGCACAAACATGCATCCTTCATCTTTGTTGCTTGGTCATAATAAGGATACATCAATTGCATCTCTTCTTATTGATGAATTGATTGAAAAGGCCGATGGATTTGTTGAGGTGTTTCTAGATCTGCATGCTTTTTCTTATGATAGAATTCTAATGTAACTCTTTCGTTTAATCTCTTGGAAGTACTTTGCTTCTTACATGTCATTGGTTTAATTTCTCTCTGATATAAGATAGTGAGACGACTATAGGGAAAGAAGCATATCTGTGCAATGACGAGAGATAATGTTAATGATGATCCAACCTTGAAAATTCAAGGCATATATTGGAATTGCAGTGGTAGATGCAGCTAGAAATGCATCTAATATTGTGCTTACTAAACTAGGGCTGAGTGTTATTATTAGTGTTGTTCTAACAAGTCAAGCAATCTATCAAAGAATGAAGAATTACATGGTATGTAGTATGGTATTTTTGGTTTTCTTATTCACATGTTTACATCCACTCAAAAACTAATAATTGGTCCATATGCCCACAGATATATGTTGTTTCAATCACTATTCATATTGTGGTAAGTACAAAGATATCTCTAGCTAAAAATAAAATAGAGAAGGAGAAGATAAAACCATTTTCTTGCAATTGTTGTGATTACTCTGGCCCTGAAATTTTGTTCTTGTGTTATGGTTGCAGTTGAGTTTCCTACTTATTGCTTTGATACAAATATCTGACTTCTATCCATTCATGGTTTTGATCATAGGTTTTATCTACGTTAACAGAATATCAACCTCATTAATTTATCTCCTTGTTAATCTGGCAATTTCTTTGACTTCTATATTACAGGTATGCTTCTATCAGCTATGTTTTTCATGCTGGACATTTATTAAAAAATTATATAATATCTTATACTATTCTATTATGAACTTGTAATAAACCCATCTATCTTTTTCATATTGTCAATTATAGCTAAAATGAGTATAAAAATAAATACCAAAAACAATGTAAAAGTAATAGATTCTCAGTTTTGAACAAATCTATTTTAAAATGAGTCTATGTAATCTAGCAATTTTTTTTGGAAATTGAATTAATCAAATTTGTTTCTATAATTAAAATAATGATATTGTACTTACATAGATGAAGAACAATATTGTCTTTTTAATTCTTGTTTTTACTTTTTATGTTTGGTGTAAATTGATGCCTTACCTTATGTTCAATTCTTGTAAATCGATACAAACGAATGACTTTTTTCTCTCTTGTGCAACTATTCCCAACCTTAAGCATTAGTTATGACAAATTTCAAGTATATTTGTAAATCAAATTGTAAATATTCTTATTTGTATTCTATATAGAAAAAAAAATACAGAATACAAAGCTTGATACTTAAGCTGAAGAGAATACATAATAGAAATCCCGATACCTGAGATGAAGATAATACAAAATACAAAGCCTGATACCTGAGCTGAAGAGAATAAAAATACAGAGCTTGATACCTGAGTTGAAGAGAATACATAATACAAAGCCTGATACCTGAGCTAAAGAGCCTAATGCAAGAGGATTTGAAGAAACATCCAGAGTATTGAGACAATACAAGTGGAGATTAATTGAGACAATACCAATGATGTAGAGAATTACAAGTCCAAGGGCGATCAATTGATTAAGGATGACAAACAAAGCCGCCAGGCTTTAGAAATTCTTTTTCTGGGTTTACCTAATGTTTCCTATGGTGAGATTTGCACAAAACCTTTTAATTTCATTCTCATTTGTTGTTTTATTCTCTAAGGATCTCGTAGTTTTCCCTCGACCAACTGTTTGATAACTCTTTATTTTGTATGCATGATGATGCACGTGACAAGTGTGGTTCTAGAACAACTCCAAGCAAGTGTGCTATGCAATGCATTATGCATGGACAAGGTAAACATTTAATGTTAACACAGTAATGCTAACATTACTTTTTTGGGTAGAAATTGTGAGTGAAATTTACATTATGACCTAATATGAATGTGGGCCTTTGTCTTGGCAAGAGGCCAAATAAGATCTCAATTTTAAATTATAGGATAACAATGAAATACAAAGGCTAGAAAAATATGATTTGTTTGAAACTTTGGCTTAAAACAATAAAGTTTTATTGGTTTGTGTTGAACTAATTGAGCACTAAAAATTGATTACTATAATCTCTGTAGCCCGAAGGGTAGGGACTAACAAGGAAGAATGGATTTCTCATCGTGCTTGAAATTAACAAGGAAGAAGGAAATAATAAGGAAGAATAATTCATGATTGATATATTTTTTAAAAATGTAATTTTTTAAGTGTGAGTTGTTTCACAAATCTTTGCAATGGTTTCATATGTATTCCAGGAACATCCACTTTGTAGGTATATTAGGTATTTCAACAAATTTTAGCAACACTGATCGATGTTTTCAATAATTATATTGTTTTTACAATAACATAAAATGTAGTCTATTGACGAGAATATTATATGGAAACCATAAACATTCTTGCCAATGGGATATGCAAATAGTATCCCACTGGGATTCTATCCCATAACAATGTAAACTTTGAAACGAGAACTGTAAACTCAAAATGAGAATTCTAGCCAAAAAACCCCCAAAAAAGCATGAAAAAAACCAAAAAACATGAAAACAACCAAAAAACAAAAAGTGTGTATTTCGGAGTGATGTTTTATTTTTTTTAGGGTTAATTTTCAACATTTTTTAAAAATGACAGTAACACCAATTTTTTTATGCAAAATAAATGAAAAAAACACACTAATGTTGTTGGTAGAATAACATTTTTCTTTTCCGAGTAATGGAGTTAAAGATAAAATAATGGGATCTGAAACACATTAAAATTCCAACAATTTTCATCCATGTCGTTAAACATATAATAACATGACACTAAAAGTCGCTAAAATTCTAATTGTGTTCAACCATAACATTAAAGATATATATATATATATTATAATATATTATATAAATATATATATATATATATATATATATATATATATATATTATATATATATATATATATAATATATATATATTTTTAATTTTTCAGCCATAGAATTGAAAAGCTTTAAGTTTTTAACATATTTCAATCATGATATTTTGAACAAATTATATGGCTAAATTAATCAAAATATAAATACTTGTAGATTGAATGAAACATAAATTATTTCTCCAAGTTATTGTTGCATTGTGGATATTCTAAACAAATAAATTCATCATAATTAAAACATAATATCCAACAAACATAAGAATGACTCATAACTTCATGTAAGAACATATGGAAGTTAAAATATTTATTACAAGCTACCATGCAAACATTACATAAATTGTCTTAGACAATTATTCAAAATCACTCATATGTTCATGCACACCATTAGAATTCACATATTCAGATGAATGACTAGATGCAGATGAAGATGTTCCATATTCTTCTCTTTCATCAATTAGTGCCCCATCTGAGTCAACATGCATGCCCACCATTTTCAGTTTCAACAGTCTTCTAGATCTACAACTGGGTTCAACAGACTCCCATCTCTGTTGGCATTATGATTCAGGTGTTGTCCTTGATGGCAACTCACTCAGGGGAATGATACAGGTGATGGCAACTCACTCAGAGGACAGATCATAGTGCAGCAGGTAAATAGAGAGATATACGCAGGTTGGCCGTGAAGAAAGAGCGTATATACGCGGGTTAGTGAAGCATAAGGAGCGTACGCGTATAAACACGGGTTAATAAGAGTAAAAGCGCGTACATGTTGGAAATCATGGTTTTGGTCCGTGGTATTTGGTCCATAGTATTTGGTCCAAAGTGATGACCCCAAGTATTGGGTTCATGGTATTGTTTCTACATGGTTTTGGACCATGGTATTGAGAGAAGCCTAACATATATAAGGAGAAGATCATTAGGCAAAAAGGTGTGAGCAAGGAATGAATGTCTGACGAAGTGCGAAGATCTAGTATTGCTGGTTATTGGTTTGTGCTACTTGGATTGGGTTGATATAACAACGAAGGTACAAGTAATTATCTTTAGATATGTACGCGGGTTGTATGAGGGGAAAGCACGTATACACGCGGTTCTGGTATAGTAAAGTAGCGTATGCATTATGAGATTTGGTATTTCAGGTTGCTGTTGATTCTACTGGTTGTTGCAGAGTTCTGGGCTCTGGTTTGCATTCTGTGTTTTTGATGACAGGG
>APFE030185551.1:41003-94083 GCA_000404065.3 Pinus taeda
AGCCGACCTAACAATAATAATATAAAACCACAAAAATAACAATAGAGGGATTCTATGGGGCACAATAATAACAATATTTGGACAATAGGGGCACAACAATATTAATAATGAGTACAACTACAATAGTAATGGGGTAATCACTAGTATTATAGGGACCCAACACCTTCTCCTCTGCCCTCAAAGCTCTTATTTCCTTGCACTGTTCCTAGTGGATGATTCTCATCTCACCAAGTGGAACAATGCTCTCACCTGCTGTCAGAACTGCACAATCCTCAAGGAACCTTACCTTGACTACATGCATGAGTTTCCTTTATAGGAAAACACATGCAACTGATAGTACACGGTCCTTGACTTTAATCTCAGCTGGGTATTTCTTAGAATAGACATGCATGGTTTTCTGATGAGGGAATCTTCAATTATCTGCAGTACACTGGTTGAGTGCATGCATGCATCAACTGAATGATAACTCACAATTAGTTCCTTAAACAATTTGGAACTAATTTAACTGGACTTAACTCAATAAACTGAGCTAACTAATTACAACTCAAATATAACTCAATCTTATCTCCTTAATTTAAGGCTTATCTCCTTAATTTAAGGGATAACTCTTGCATGACTTTATAAAGACTTCTAACTTGAATTTCTCCAACTAATTAATCCATAATGAATTAATTAATTATTTCCAAGCAGCTGGTGAGACTAAATTCGACTTTAATTCACAATTTTAATTCAAGGAAAAATTAAAATTGGAATATTCTCGTTGCCACATTTCAACACTCCACATCATTATGAGGTTCCTCAACCTTAGGAGATAAAATATCCTCATCCAAATGTAGCTCAAGCTCCCTCTCAAGCGATACTCGCATGGCCTTCTCCTCATTGAACTTGATATCCCTATGAACCACTATCATTCAATTGGTCGACATGTACACCCGATAGTTGTGGGGAGTATCAGTGTACCCCACAAAGATCCCCAACTCTGTTGTTGGCTCAAGCTTCTTTCGTGCATATTTGGTCACATGGAAATAAACCGATGACCCAAAAATCCTTAAGTGACCAACATCTGGCCTCTTACCAGAATAAGCCTTCTTTGGTGTCTTCATATCAAGTATCCGATGTGGGCTAGGGTTTTGAACATAAACCATTGTGTTGCATGCCCCATGCCACAAGTGTAGTGGTAGGCCCTAATCATGCAACATTGCCCTTGCTTCCCCTACTATGCTCCTGTTCTTCCTCTCAGCAACCCCATTCTGTTGAGGGTTATGGGGTGTCGTCAACTCTTGTTTAATCCCTTCCACTGCACTAAAGTTATTAAACTCATTGGAGACATACTCACCACCGTTATCACTCCGTAGAGATTTAACCTTCTTTCCAGACTCTTTCTCTACCAATGATTTGAACTCACAAAAATTTGTGAAAGTTTGATCCTTTTTCTGCATAAAAAATACCCAACATTTACGAGAATAGTCATCAACAAATATAACATAATACCTATGTTTGGCCGTGGATGTTGTTGAGAATGTTCCACACACAATCTGAATGGGCTCTCTCTAGAATATACTTTGCTCGACTGTCTCTGTCTCTAAAGGAAGACTTGGTGTATTTTCCCAAAATAAAACCCTTGCATTTATCAAATTTCTTAAGCATACCTTTGGGAAGATCGGTAGAGATTTGCTGCAATATCTTCAAAGCCCCATGATGCAAGTGGCCCAATCGCCTGTGCCACAACTCACCGATGTCTTGGCTCAACATCTTTTCCGCTTTTGAACTAAAAGCATCACAATCCTCTACGTCTATCATATAGATATTTTGAACTCGAACCCCTATATTCTTTACTTGACCCGTGGCTATGCGTCGAAGGAACGCCTTTCCTTTCGAAAAGATCACATCATAGCCTCTATCCTCAAGCATGGCAAAAAATACCAAGTTCTTCATCAGTCCAGGTACATGCATAACATTCTTCAAGGTGAGTGGAGATGCATGCTCCCTATGAAAAGTAATAGTGCCCACACTAGTAACATTATACTTACCATCATCATCCATCTCGATATGCATCTTGAGATCTTTTTCCTCTAGTTCATTGAATAACTCTTTGTCACTAGTCGTGTGGAAAGAAGCTCCACTGTCTAAGTACGAGACACTTCCCATCATTGAAGACACCATGCATGCAATGAGGGAAGAGTCAAATTTGAATTAGGAGGCCAAAGCCTCATCCGCCACTCCTCCCGATGACTTCTCCTTGGACTTCTTCAATGGACAATTTGTAGCAAAGTGACCCATATTGTGACAATGAAAGCATTTAACTTTTGTCATGTACTTACCTTCATGATAATAATCTTATTTGGAATGGGAAATTTTACCTTTCCCCTTCCTCACCTTTATCGCTAAAGCACAATTCTCTTCATCATTAGTTTTTGATGAAGAGCCATCCTTAGTGTTCCTCCTGATCTCATCCTGCATCAAATCCGACCATAGTCATTCCCAATCTAGTAGCTTCTCCCAACCATTGACAAAGTCCTGTTAACTATGCCAACTCTTTGGTAGTCCAAGAAGAGAAAGACTCACCATGTCCTCCTCGACAATCGTGATTCCAACACTTCCAAGTTCATCTCGACATTGAGTGAACTTCGTCAAGTACTTTGGAATCATCTTGTCTTTCTCCATCTTGATTTTATGAAGTTTATCCTTCAGTTCCAACTTCCTTTGATCACTACTATTCTGATACAAGTCCGTCAATGTTTTCCACATAGCATGCAGGGTTTCCTTTCCATGGAGACTCGAGACAATATGATCTCAAACTCCCACATAGCATCAGTAGTTGTTGGCTTAGGAATTGTTTGTTCAACAAATTCCTTCAAGCCATTGTCCTCTAGCACATCCTCCATCCAGGCTATGAAATTCGAGATGCCTTCCAAGGCATACTCAAGCCTCAAACCATGGAATGCCATATGTTGATCGTGAAGTATGTATTGCAAATTCAACTTTCACCTGTAACCCATAAACTCAAAACTTTGAAATCTCCTCTAGAGAGATGATTTTAAATCAATGATATCTCCCTCATCCGAACTCCGATTCGACTATTTTTTTTAATGAATTTGGGTATATTTTCCCAAGGAATCCAGATCTTCTATTTGTTTCTAAAATTTTTGCATAGAAATTTTCAGATCTGCTCTGCAAACTCTCGGCCAAAAAAATAATATTGCTCTGATACCATGTAGAAAATCCTGTAGATTCACAAGCTCATGCAATGTACTAAAGAAAGAGACAAGAATATACTTCTACTCTTTAAAACAGAAGCCCATAAACATTGAGAAAACAATAATCAATAGAGGAAGAGAATTAAAGGCACATAACACAATAAATATCCAGGGAAGCCACAACTCAAAACCCAACTATGTGTTTTTTATTAATCCAGAAAATCAAGATGAAATTACAATGCTTTTTCTCTCTAGAACAATTCCAGCACTCAACAAATTCAATCTCCAACTCATAAGAAAGCTTAAGGCCAAAGCTTATCCTCTTCACAAGCTCTCAAAGTCTCTATTCCAATGCGTAATTCCTATGGAGGATAATTTGTATTTAAAGGGAAATAAAGCCTCTAAAAACTGTGCAATCCCTTAGGGATCACTTCTTGAATGCATGCACTATGAGCGCAACTCAGAAAATTCTAAAACAAATAGTACAATGTACCTACACTCTCAACTGGGTCTTTCTCAAAATCAACATGCATGAGTTTCTGATGAGTAAATATTCAGTTAACTAGAGTAGCACTAGTGGAGTTCATTATTGTCATCACTGAATGTTAACTCACTATTAGTTATCTCAATCACTTTGAAAACTAATTTAACTGAATTGACTCATGAAACTAAGTCTTCTATTTTACAACTCACAATTAACTCACACTAGACTCCTATAAAGTAGGGAGAACATATACATGACTTCCAAAAGACTTCCAACTCGAATTTCCTAAGTTAAGTAAGTTTAATAAACTTAATTTAACTATTTTAAGTTGCTATGAGAATATAATTTGAATTTAATTCATATTTTAATTCAAGGAAAAATTAAAATCAAATTTCTTGTTGCCATTTCTCAACAATTATATTCATCATTATGAATAGAGTTGTTACGTGACGAAGATGTTGATGCTTCACAAAGAGAAACTTCACTATCAGAAGAATCCATGAATTTCAAATAGAAGAGGTTGAATGATACAAATGAATTCTCTCATAATAATAATATATAATTTAAATAATCGAAACTTCCCTCCAAAGTTCCCCCCCAAAATTTCACCCGAAAATTTTCCCTCCAAAAATTCTTTACTAGAATTTTCTCTTGAAATTTTTGACCTTAATTTCCATTCAAAATTTCCACACAATTTTCATTTAATACATTCAAAAAAATTAAACTAAATCTTTTACTTAAATCAATTTTTTACTTAAATTGTATAGCATTTATGAGATAATTGATTTTTTTATTATATCTTTTATCCCACATGTAACATAAATTAGTGTATCATCATAATATTAACTATAGGTTAAGTTTTTCTAATTTTATTTTTAATACCATATTCAAGAAGCGATAAAACAATTCAATAATTTCCACTATATAATAAATTTCATTATCACTATTCTTCACATCACATCAAGAATTCTCGAGGTTTCGTTAAAAATATTGGAGCAATTTTGTGGAGCAGCTACATTGTCATCGACAACACATTCAATGGGAGATTGTCGCATTTCAAATGTTAGTTTCCCTTCTACTTCGAGCATTCAACAAGGAATTTGGGGAAAATAGTTTGTTATATGCCGAAAAATCATATATATTTTTTTATTTTATTTTATTTTATTTTTTTTTTTTTTTTATTTTTTTTTTTTTTTATTTTTTTATTTTTTTGTCTTGGTGGGCAACTCAAATTATTAATTTAAAATTTAGGAAATATTTGAAACTAGGTAGATTTAATTTCAAATCCCACTGAGTGTAGGTCTTAAACCCCCATAGGTTTACTAGTAGTTATGTGTTAGTTGGGTTGTTATGTTTATCCAGAATACCAAACAAAAACCCCATTCCATTATTTGTTTTTTAACATTATTTAATGAAATATACATTTTTTTTTTATATGGGCCAAGCTCGCGCGACGGCCCCTTGATAGACAAGGGGTCGTTATGTTGCCGGTGGGCACAAAGGACCCAACCATGGGCATGCTCGCCCATTGTACAATAGGTGTGCCTTACCTACATGCTGTGCCACGGGTAAGCATGCCCATAGTCAAGTGTTCCCACCCAAGGCACAAGACTCTGCTGTGATAGGCAGGCACGTCCATGACCATGCGTAACTGTCGGGGTCTCCTATGCTACTGGTGGGTGCGCTCTCCTGGGGAACAACGACCGTTGTGCCCAGGTGCGGCCACTGGTGGGACAACGACCCCTTGGTAGGCAGTTGAGAATCAGTCCCTTGCCTGCCAGGGGTCAATTCTTAGAATCGGTTCCCTGCCTGCCAGAAGGCCGATTCTTAGAATCAACCCCCTGCCTGCTAGGGGGCCACTGTGCCAATGGTGGGCACGCCTTCCTGGGGCACAATGGAACCCTTGCAGGTAAGGGGTCATTGTGCCTAGGGCAAGTGTGCCCTTTCATGGGCGTGCTTGCCCATGGCACAAACAGTCATGCGCCTTGGGAGGGCACACATGGCTGTGGGCCTGCCCACTCATAGTATAGCAGGCATGCGACACCCACCCACAACACAACAGGTGTGTCAAGCATGCCCGTGACACAATAGGCATTCCACGCCCACCCACGACATGCCCACGATTGGGCGCACCCGCTCAAGGCACATCGACCCTTGTTAGGTAGGGGGTCGCTGTGCCGCAGGCGAGCACGCCCACCGGTGACACAGTGCCCCCTTGGCAGGCATGGGGACGATTCAATGAATCGACCCCTAGTAGGCAAATAAGGAATCAACTACTTTCCTAATGGGGGTTGATTCTCAAAATTTCCCCTTGGCAGGGAGGGTGCTATTGTGCGTTGGGCGGGTGCGCTTGGCCATGGGCATGCCCACCTGTGACACAATGGCCCCTTGATAGGAAGAATTGACCCCCTTCCTATCAGGGGGTTGTTGTGCCCATGGCGAGAGTGTCCACCAGCGACACAACGTCTCCCTAGCAGGAAGGGGGCTTGCTAGGGGGTCACTGTGCCTTGGGTAGGTGCACCCCACTGTGCCTTGGGCAGGCGCACCCTAGTGTGCCTTGGGTAGGAATTCCCACAGGCGGGCGTGCCCACCTAAGGCAAAATCCTATTCCTTGGGAGGGCATACCTGACTGTGGGAGGGCATGCCCACGACCAAGCACATACAATCTTGTGCCTTGGGCGAGCACACCTAACCATGGGCATGCTCACCTGCATCACATTAGGCATGCAGGGATGCTTGTTGTGCCTCGGGCAGGCATGCCTATGACTAGGCGTGCCTACCCAAGGCACAACGACCCCCTGGCAGTTACGGATCAACCCCTGCCTTCTAGGGGACCGTAGTGCCTCAGGTGGGCGCACCCACAACAACACAATAGTCCCTTGGAAGGTATGGGGCTGGGGGGAAAATGTAAAAAAATGATTTTTTTTGAAGGAATGATTTTTTTTGGCACCCTGGATGAACCTAACAATCCACTTGGTAGAGGGGTCGCTGTGCATGTTTTTGATATTTTTAGCTTTTAAATTTAGTTTTGTTTTGTTTGTTTACTTAAGATATTGGTTTTTTTGTAATTTACTCTTATATATATGTATATATAACATATACATATACATATATATATATATACACACACACACACACACACACACACACATATATATATATATACACACACACATATATAATCTTTCTGGACCAAAGACAACAATTACATAATCTAGAGCTGAAGGTCGACCTTCAAAAAATACTGCTAAATGAACCCGACCTAAGCTAATGACTAAAAATCTAGCAAGTGGCTCCTCAAAGGAAAAGAAGTTGATTTCATACTGGAAGAATCATAAGAAGTAAAGTGTACAAAATTTGCATGATTTGTGAAAGATAGAGAAGGCGAATAAGATCTACAGATATATCTGTATGTTGGTATGATTTACGATGGTGGAAGTTATGAGGTGTTGGGAAAAGTAATAGACATATGTTTGATTTCAGATACTGAAGTTGTTTATGTACTTACAAAACCGCCCAAGTCACATCATAAGATTAGATCTCATTTTTCATTATCGATGTATGACACAATAGATGATTCTACAAGGATATGCAAACAAATCATAAATGAGATTGCACAAAATATCATAAGTATTGTTATTTATATTTATGTGTTTTGAGTTTTTTCCCCTTGGAAAAATCGTAATTTTCATTGATATAAGAAAATTACATATTGTAGATGTAGATCGCATATGCTATATGTGAGGCTGTTTGCCTATCAAACAACTAAGTATAAAAAAGATCAATGATTCTCAATGTAGGGAGAATATGTCTTCTGTGTTGTTCAAAAGAGATAAAAAAAATCCTCGCAGGGAGTACAATTGTCTGTCATATATATACAACTAGTAAAATCGAAATATACACAATATGTTGATAATTTAAGAAAAAACTATAAACATGACAATCAGGCTCCTCCTCAGCCAGTTATGATATGTAATCCATGCATGGACAATGGTAGTACTAATAGTGTGCACTGTCCCTCTGTTCCTGCATCATCTATGTACCACGAGGCCAGATCACAACTTCCTTGAGAAATGTCAAGGATTATTGTATTGGAAAGCATATGGATTGTGGAGTGTTCTCCTTCCTTAAGGAGTGATTGTATGGTGTTACCCTACCTCAAGGGTTTTGATATTAATAAAGATCTGAAGTTTATCTATTTTTATCTTGTTATTTCAAGGTATATCTATATTCTCATATATTTGAGGTCAGATCTATTACACACTCCTCTTTAGTGCACTTGGAACTTGCTGACACTCCATGATACACAATTTTTATATTCATTCATTTCCATGTATTATGACCTAGTGCTCCCTTTTGTTTCCGTAACACTCCCTAACACTCCTTGGCACACATTGGTACACCCTGGCACTTTGCACATATTAGCATGCTTGCATACCACTTTATCATGCCTTGGAACTACCTAGTATACCTTGTCACTCTCTCCTTATCACACCTATAAATTGCTAACACTCCTATCACACGCTCTCATTCATTCATTTCCATGCAATTGAAACTAGTCCTACCTTGTGTTTCCCTGGCAATCCCTAGCATGTGTTGGTGCCACATCTTTAGCACTTGCAATGTCTTGGCATGCCTAACATGACTTCAAACTTTCTAGCATGTTTTAACACTTCCTAGCATTCCCTGCACACCTTGGCACTACCTAGTTGTCATGCCTTCATAGATAGCCTTACTTTTTTGTGACTTGGGAACCCAACCAAGTCATTGAAAATATAGTGTTGTCGCTAGCCCAAAGTCTCCCTTTGTTTAAAATTTCTTTTTCCATCCCATAATTGCAATCGTAGGATTTCCTCCTACAAGTCCTATTATGAAATTCTCCTAACGCATTTCGTCCATGGGACACTTGGAATTCATTGACACTCCCTTGTAGAATCACTTATTTGTTAATTTCCATGCACTTTGACCTAGTTCTCCCTTGTGATGCCCTGACACTCCCAACCACTCCTAGGAATGCATTAACACTATCTATCATGTGTTAGAATGCCTTTTCATTCCTCGGAATGCCTTGGAATTCCTTAGCTATCATGCCCTCATAACTACCCTTATTTTTTTTTAGACTTGGGAAACCAACTAAGTCCCGCCTCAACTACAACAACTTCACCAAGTTACATTTTCTATAACTAGAATATGTCTTGTTCACCCAAGAATGGACTATGACTCATCTTAGGCTTCTCATTTCCAATTTCAACTCATCCCACTTAACAAGTTACAAAGTCAAGGCTCACATCCAACCATGGCCATAAAAAAACTAAGCAACATAATTTACATCTTGACATGCCAAATCACCCGGCACATCTAACAGTCCTTTGGCACTACATGGCATGTATTAGAATCCCCTGTATTCCTTGGCATGCTTTGGAACTCCCTAACACACCCTACCACTCCCTTACATTCCCTAGAACTCTAGCATGCCTTGGAACTGACTAGCATATAACCTTGTCACTCCCTCCTTAGCACAATTGGAACTCGCTGACACTCCCTATCACACACTCTTATCCATTCATTTCCGTACATTTTGAACTAGTTCTCCCTTGTGTTCCCATGGAATTCCCTAACACTCCTTGACACACATTGGCACACCTTAGGACTTGACACATCTTGGCATGTTGCCTTGGCACTCTTGCATTCCTTGGCACTATCTAGCATACCTTATCTCTCACTCCTTAGCACACCTAGAACTTGATGACAATCCTTGTCACACACTCTTATTCATTCATTTCCATGAATTTAAAACTAGGGCTCCCTTGTTTTTCCTTGGCACTCCATAACTTTCCCTGGCATGCATTAGCACACCCTAGCACCTGGTACATCTTGGCATGTTTCCTTGACCTCTAGCATGCCTTAGCACTGCCTAGCATACCTTGTCACTCCCTCATTAACACACTTGGAACTCACTAATGCTTCCTATCACAAACTCTTAATCTTTCATTTTCATGCCTTATTTTCACCTAGTTGTCTCTTGTGTTTCCCTAGCACTCCCTAACACTTCCTAGCATGTGTTGGTACATCTTGGCACCTAGCACATCTTGGCCGCATGTCGCTCTAACACGCTAGCATGAATTAACACTACTTATAATACCATGCCACTCCCCCTTTACCACACTTGGAACCCGCTGACAGTCCCTATCAAACACTCCTGTTCATTCATTTCCATTCATTTTAACCTGGTTCTCCCTTTTGTTTCCTTAGCACTCGCTAACACTCAACACGCATTGGCACACCTTGGCACTTGGCACATCTTGGAAAGCCTTAGCACTTGGCATGTATTGGCATGCCTAACATTCCTTGGAACTATCTAGCATATGTTAGTACTTCTTGGCATTCCATTGCACACCTTGGCACTCCGTAGCTATCATGACCTCATAGATAACTTACTTTTCTTATGGCTTGGGAACCCAACCAAGGCATTGGAAAAACAATGTTGTGCCCAACCCAAAGTCTCCCTTTCTTTGAAACTACTTTCTATAGCCACTTATCACAACCATATTATTTCCTCATGCAAGTCCTATTATGAACATCTCCTAGCACACTTTGTCCTTAGGACACCTAGAATTAGTTGACACTCCTTGGTACACACTCTTATTCATTCATTTCCATGCATTTTGACCTAGTTCACCCTTCTGACTCACTAGCACTTCGTAACTCCTTAGTATGCATTGACACTATCTAGCATGTGTTAGAATGAATTTTCATTCATTGGCATGCCTTATCTATCATGACCTCATAACTACCATTGCTTTTTTTGGGAATTGGGAACACAACCAAGTGCTTCCTCGACTACAACAACTGGACCAAGTTATGTTTACTACAACTATACTACTCCTTGTTCAGCTAACAACTGAATGTAACTCATATTAGGCTAATCATGTATAATTTCAACTTATCCCACTTAACAAGTTACACGTTTCCAAGTCAAGGCTCACGTCCAACTGTGGCCTTGAAAAAACTAAGCAACATAGTTTACATCTTGACATGCCATAAAACCTTGCACGTCTAACAATCCCTTGGAACTATGTGGCATGTGTTAACACTTCCTACATTCTTTGGCATGCTTTGGCACTTCCTAGCACACCCTACCTCTCTGACATGCACTGGAAAGTACAATCCCTCATCTTCCAAGGTGAAAGAGAAAGGTTTTGTCCCGATGGTGATGACTCCTCTTGTCCTTTCTGCAACCATCTCAACTGCCCCTACTATCTTGAATACTCAAGATCCAGACCTCACTATGATGGTTTCTATGATCTTTTATGTGGCTTCCATAGAGCATATATATGAACAACCACAACTCCACTTAGCTGCTACCCGACGACGTTACCCTTAGCTACTGTCTCTTCATTTGTTTCTTTATCTTATATTGTTAGCTACATTTTGGATTTGGGGAAAGATTGGAATACAAAATAACATGCACTCCCTGTAGATATGTTATTGAAATAAATTATAATTTAGTGTGGCTAGGGTCATGTGGTAGATAACAACTTCTTCAATGAGTCCTAGAAGTCACATCCCTTGGGTATGTGACTTCAAGAACACACTGAATCCACTTTCCATTGCAATTAATAATTGGCCATGGTTAGCTTGATAGTAGAAAAGGTATTGTAGGAAAGTAATATGCATTTTTTATAGCATGATTAGATCCATATATAAAATTCCATTTGTACATGTTGATGTAGAACCTTGATGGCGATGAAAAAAATGTCTTGAAGTCAAAACTTAAAAAGTCTATTGAGCTTATTTAACCCAATATGGGAGTGCCATCATTTTGATAAAGTTCATGATTCTAAGAAATAAAAGGCAACATATGAATATCCAATATGAATGTTGAATCCATAATTTGAAGATGTTATGAAGACACCAAGTATGTTCATGACCCTACCTTGCAATGAATTTTTTTTTGATGTAAAGGTCATTCTTGGTTTGCTTGATATGGCGTGTTGTAGCTAAAAGGAAAATATAACAAGATTTTGTATCTCCTCTAGTTATTCATTGATGAAAGGTTGTTTAATGAATGCAGTGTCATAAGTCCTTAGATTAGTAGGTATAGAGTGCAAGACCAATTTGGAAATAGTGGGAACATAATTTTGGTACGTAAGTGTCTTAATAGATGGAACTATATTCATAAAATGCACTATTGACCAATGTTTATAGTTAGGTTGATGTTAGACCCTATAGTACAATGAGTTCCTGATAATTTTTTGTGGTCCCAATGTTTGGCTAAAATGTTTGATTGGCCTCCAACTCGTATGTTTTTTGAGATGAAAATCCTATAACTAAATCATAATGGAGGAGCATATATGAAGAATTTGTTGTAGATATGCTAGAATGTTTCTACCTAGCGGTTGGTTATTATAGTGGTGAAAGATGAATTGAAGCAATATTCTTTTACGCCTAGTGTTAATGGTAGATATTTCTTAGCTAGAATTATGAGTTTTGAACTTGGAGGACATAATGATGTTGTAGACATGATAGAAAGTTTTTGGAATTTCATCCAAAATAATGGCAATGATATTCCTTGTGGTAGCAATGGATATTAGTTGGAGATGGATAAACAAGGTACACCTTTTATTATATTAAATCAAAACCAAGACCATGTGGAAAGATTAATCACATCTTATATTTGGAGGAAGTCTAACATGTTGTGTGTAGATTATGTATATTGGTCATTGATGTTTTTAATCTTGATCTTAGCTAGAGTTAGTACTTGGGAGGAGTACTGTAATAACACGTGACATTATTAAAGCTTGTACTTATTTCCTGCATGATATCGAGCATGTAAATAGTATGTAACCATATCTATATATGTATTATGTAAAGGGTGTATCATCGTATGACTCTTGTTAGAAGGCATGCCCATTATCCATGTGTCCCTGATGATTGGGATAACTTGTTTAATATAGTGCACAACCTCTGATAGAGTATGGGCCATGTATCAGTTAAATTCTCTATGAGTGGATTATGTTGGTTGTAAACTCTATGGGGTGTGATAGGTATAAAAACTTGAAGTTTCATATACATTTAGGTGGGGTTCATTGAGAATATGAATGAACCATGTACTCGAAGGAGATCTTAGTGGGTTAGTAGTTGCAATAGTTAGGCACCCATGTATTTTGGTGGATTGCCACTCCCTTACGTGAATGCTAACAATTTGGTAATGTCTACATGATCTAGGAATGAGACGAAAATTTTGAGTTAGATCATATATATACTTTATTGGTCAACAATTTCTATCATGCATTTAACCAATGGAAGATTATGATGAAGATTTCCATAACAAAGATAAAGACATGTCCAACTCACTAAGGGTGAAAGTTGGGATTATTAACTCCTACATATTATATAGAATATCATGTGATGCTTATGATCATACATGAAAGGTTTGTGGTTTGTTAATGTATTGATCATTATGATGTAGAGTTGGTCTCAACATGTGTATTATTCTTATGTGATTTTAAGAGGTTGTTGGATCATGGCTTGATGAAAGATTTTGGTCAACAATTTTTTTTTACTTAATGCATAATTGAAATTTCCTCAACAAGTTTTTAATCAACGAATATAACACGTTTATCTCAATACAAACTCTTATTTTTTTTATTTTTTTATTTTTATTTTTTTTTTATTTTTTTTATTTTTTTTTTATATATGTACTATTACATTGTTAAATTAAAACAAACACACACAATTTTTGTGTCTTAATATGTTCACATCTTTGTATTATTTAGATTAAAATTTAAAATATTAAAAAGTTTTTTTTCTTTAATATATATATAAAGCAAAAAAGGATAAATTAATTTGACATGAATTGATTATATCACATGCATCCATATGTTATTCATCCATAGTACCTATGAAAACCCATGAAAAGAGAACTCTGTGGTTAGGTATATCACGATCCATACAATTTTCCTCGTTACTACTCAAACAAGCAATGTTGGGAGAAATAAATGGGAAACAATTAGGGTAGAACCACAATCCACATATGTTTATAAAGCAAGTTCACTCTAACACATTGATGTCACTTTTAGAGATGGTGTACAAATTACCTTTAAAGGATAGAGATTAAAAATTTAACCACCCATAGGTTTTTGTATTGTTTTATCTAGATGGGAAAAGAGAAAAATGTCATGCATGAAAAATAGTATAGAGGTCTCTCTGCCACGAAGGAGACCTGTGTGGGAAAAAAGTAGCAGAAGAAAAAACTAGTGCAGGTGATATATGGTTTCTCCTAACAGTGCAAAGGGAAAGAGTAGAGGTGATATATGCATTATTTTCACCTATAATATGTCCTCCATCTACTCTTATAAACTTTCTTTTGCACCTTTTGATGTAATTTATAGTTTTAATAGGTTAAAAGATTATAAAGGTAAGCGTTATAACAAATATTTTGACATTCAATCACATTAGGAGGAAAAAAAGTTTATATCATATTAAAAAGGAAAAAATCCCTTTATCTTAACTTTTTAATGAACATGGGACTTTTTTGAAACTTTCACATCTTTGGTCCAATTCATGGGGGTAGACATTTTTTTCCTCCTATCACCTAATTTCAAACCCTTTATTTATGCGGTTATAGTTTTGATATGTCCCACTTTTAGGAAACTATGGATTCCTTTTTATCAACACCCAACAACTAAAAATTTGAAAAACTTCGCTCTATCTTCACTAGACTACACCGGTATCATGTTTTATTGTAGATGATCATAGCAGAGCAAGTGTGCCAAATCCTTCTTCATGTCCTCATTAGAAAAGTTGATGCTTATGTTGGAGTTTTGAACACCCACAGTGTCAGGTAAGCAAAAGGAATTTGATCTCTCTCCAGCAAGTCCTGTAATTCCTTCCACTTCTATAGTCGCGAGTTCAACTAGCCTGGCTAAGCAGTAGAGGTCAGTGTAATGCGGTGAGAAGGGAAGTTTAGAATGGACCTGAGGCCTCGCTACTCTTCATCTAGTCAAAGGGTGTATGGACATTGTTTGCAACCAAGTGTTTCAAGGGAAGGTCTCCATTTTAAATCAAGTTCATGGAAAAATCCACTACTGTAGTGGTGGAATAATTTAAAATGAAAACTCCATTATGTGTTGCCAAGGCCTTCAAGGATGGAACACAAGGTATGCATTCAATATGTTTGTTTCTTTTCATTTTTATGCATGTTTTTTTGGGGGGTTATATATATATAATATATATATATTATATATATAATATATAGATAATATATATGAGACAGGCGTTGTATTTAAGAATTTTATAATTTGGATTTGATGGCCTCCTATTATCTATTACTAGTGATGTTGGTATCTATTGAGGATGTTACAAATTTTTTATCTGTTTGAAGGGCGATAGAAGCATTAGGGAACACTAAGAGAAGGTTTATATTTGAGGGGTTGCACGACAAATATTATAACTCTTTCTGCTTATGTGCCAGATCTGAAGAGTGTATGCTATATATATTCCACCAAAATCATCACCCCTTTGAAAAATCATGCCGTACATGACAGGGAGACCATGTAGGGAACAAAAGCTTGGTTGATGGCTTAACACTATATCCATACTCATATAGTTGTACTTTGTGCCAAAACAAAATAATATTATGTGGAGCATTTTTCCATTCAATCATACACTGCCATGCTAAATACAAGACAACACTTGGTTAATTGTAATGGCATTTGTATCAGACTTTGGTTTGCATTTAAATAGGCTTACTGAGCACTCAACAAGTCATATATGTGTCTAATTGTAAGAAACTATAAATTATTTATCAATATACTCACCAATATGGTTGTAGGCGGTTGTTGGACACCCAATCCTCTATGGGTTGGTGTGGAATGTGAACAATCACCGGAGTCTAAGGGACCATTTGGAATATTAATCCAAGGGTGACACAAATGTACTATAAATGTATATCATGTCAATAATAATGCATTCAATGCTTATCTTTCACATACGCTATTTACATTCCATGTGAGTTTAACATGGTATGAGAGCAGGCCATTTCCTGCCCTACTCCAATCTGAATTATGTCATTTGTTCAACTTGTCAGATCTACCATTTCTTCTTGACTGTTTTCACTTTCCTGACTACCTAACGCACCTGACAAACTTAAACATTGAAGGTTGGCCATTTCATCTAGAACAATTTGAATGGCCCCACTCTTTAACAATTTACATGGAGAATGAAACGCCTGTGCACTGAGCATGGAAACTGAGCTGTATGCCTGTGAATGTCAATTTTATATATTAATGTTACATGATGGTGTTATGAATACTATGGTTTTTTAATATGACAAAGAGTATTATACCATTGTTGGAGCTCCCAGTGAGTAATAAAGTCGCGACCTTCATTGTGGTGGAATCGCTCGGACTTGCACATCTAATGCTTTAACTTCCTAATTATTGAAGTACGACTTGTTGTGAGTAGAATGTCATTGAAGCTTTGGATTATAGTGTTATAAAGGTCCTCCTCAGGGAAGGTTGAATGATTGGATTTATTATGTGCATTGGCGTCTTGCATAATGTAGTTGTTATTGTGTATATAAGAAATGAACGTGTGTTGGTCATAGTTATCAAATGTTGGATAGTTGGCATTGTAATCAGTTTAATACTATTGAGAGTCTGAATATAGAGAAGCATAGTTGTGCATGTCCTTGCCTTACTCTAGACTATAACGTCCTTATCTGACTGTCAATTGACTATCCCTCTGCCTAACAACTATTTCACTGGTGTAAAAGAAAATGTTCCTTGTCGTTCCCTGCTCTTACAGAATCTCATCATGCAAGGTTTCATTACTTACTATCTATAATAGTTCCCTGATAGTGTTGAATGCCTACTAAGGTATCTATTGGCAGAGATCGGGAAGGAATGATCAACCTAAATTTGGTCAGAACCATTTTCAGATAAATATTTTTGAAAAAAAGGGTTGGGTCGTGCAAGTTGGAAACACTCTATTAGGAATGACATACGTATGAAGGATCAATAATGGTGTTTTTAGGGTTAGCGTGTGGATAAAAGTAATAGCAACACAAATCAACAATTAATTTCGCAGCAGAGCATTGCTAGGGGAGGTGTGTTGGACTAGAAAACTGGCCAACCTAGACATCATATGGGACAACATCGACTTGAATTTATTTTCCTTTGACGCTAATTTGCAGCTCGTTGTTTCTCAAATTTGAAGACAAAAGAAGTAGATTCTGACAGTGAGGGGAATGGTGTTTAACATGGTATGATAAAATACCAATGTATATAGAAGCAAATGAAGCATGAACATGTTGCCTACCTTGGATAGAAGAATCATTCAGGCCTAAGAATTCAAAAGCCTCGTGGTAAAGTTGGTACTGGCACATTCTAAACCATATAGTGCAGATGTGGAACCCATTTCAATATTATTTGGCTCAGGCTGTCGATAACTAGAAAAAATTACATTAAGAGGCCGCATGCCCTTGTGAAAGTGAAGGTCAGTAATCCTCTCAATAATATGGCGCTGTGACCATCTGTTTTATAGCGCGAACAATTCAACACATTTTGCACAGTGAGAGATTTAGTGAGGGTCCTAACAGTTCAAGAATTAGTTGGCGCAACATTCGAATACGGTGGCTGTAAAATTCAGCTAAAGTTTTTGGAAACTAGCATCTCAACTTTGCGCGGGAACAAAGCTTCCCTTCCATGTCAAAGATTTTATACGAACGACTCTCTATGTGAAATGGGTGCAACAATGGATGCTTATGGAAAATGCAAACAGTGTGTCTAGTTCTTGATCGAAGGGTTAGCTCCTGTATAATTGTCAGAAGGTTGAATCCCTCTCCATCACTAGTCACCACAACGTGTTGATATTAATTACCAGCAAGAGATTTGGAGCATTCACTAAAAACAAAGCCCAGAGGTAAGCTTGTTTTGAAGAGTGATAGGCCTACAATTTTCACTTTGTAAAGTTTTTCCTTTTGTGGGAGATGTGAATAAAGAATGAGTATGAAGAAAATTGTGGTCAAAAGGGTGGTTTCCATAGCCTTATGGCCAAGGTCTTGTAAGCCCCTTTTATGAAGAAAAATTTAACAGAGGTGTCGAACCCATGAAAAATAGAAGGACCTCAATCTTGTTTGGAATGAGAGGTTTATTTTTAATATAGCAGGCTCTACGACTATCGAAGAAATACAATATTCTTCTCTTAATTGGAATGAGATATCATGGGAAAGGAAGCACGATTTCAGTGTCATTTGTGGAGTTAAACTTGTTGCTAGAAGGAGGAATGAACTTCTAAGTATATTACTGAACTTGTGACTGATTTATGAGGTGAGTTAATTGTTGTAGTACTTCTATTCATGGGTTGTAAAATAACTTGTGGAGGGGATGAGATGCTAAGGCTTAGTTGGATACTATCCTTATACAATTGTTTGAGTTCTAAACTGTAATCTTAGTGCCCTTCTCTAACTAGCTACTTAGAATTTAAGTGTTGAGATATACAAGTATTATTATAGTCCTTTCAAATCTGTTGTAGCATGTTTTTCATGTTTGCTTGTAGCAGGTATTGAGATTTTGAGTGCACTATGATTTACCAATTTGTGTCAATCTTTAATGTTCCTTGGCCTTGAAAGGAGGAGATATATTTCAAACATTAGTTGATATCTTCAAGCCGACATTGTTTGCTGAGTTGATTCTTGAGATTGAAAGATGGCTAGACTAGATGAGTTGTTAGAATTATTAAGCACCCTAATGTTGTCTACTATTGAAGACACATTAAGATTCAACAAAGCTTCTTTTGCTGACATTAGAACATGTTTACAAGATGCACAAGAAAATATTGATTTTTTGCAGCTTGAGACAAAGCTACAACAAGAAGAATGACAATAGTGAAGTCATCATTCTGAACTTGTTTCTGTTCAGAACATTGAAATAGACTCCTATAAGCAGCAAGTTGATTTAGATCTAGTACCCAATGAAGCAGCATAATTGAATGCAAAAGTAGAAATTCAGCCTGCACTTCCCAAGAAAATCATCAAAATTTGGGAAGAGCTTGTCCACAACAAGCACATAATAGGTCTTGGATATGATAAGGAGGCATCCTTTCATATTCCAGACTATACCAAGCTGATTCAATTTCAAAGTGTTGGGTTTATTCATTTTGGTTCACCTTCACCTGTTCCAGATTCTTCTCCTCCACATTCGCAGTCAAAAGTTGTTAAATTTTGACATTGTGACCGAGTTGGCCATATGAAAGATCATTGTTTTGATCTTCATCCATGTAAGAATTGTGGTCAACATACTCACTCTTCACACAAATGCTTCAAAAACAAGCTTCCTGCAAGAAAAAAGATTCATCTTGTATGGATCTCTTCTTGGCAATGGGCATCAACAACCAATAAGATATTTCAGTCATATGTCAAAACTTGTTCTAGAGTATTAAATAGTCTTGCAGTTGAGTTTTCTCCATCACCTCACCTTGTATCTAACAGGGGGGAAGTGATGGTCATCTACAAGCTTCAAAGCCAAATCAAGAAAGCCTAAGCCACAACCTACCATACCAAATTCATAATTGTAGCTAGAGAGAAAGATGCCCCAAAATTGTAGGCGATGATACACAAAATTGTATCATTTGGTTCCTCAATATAGAACACAACCGAACAAAAATTATTTATATTCATTAATCTGTGGTGCAAGTATTAACACACCTACAAATATTAGAATGCACTCTTCCCATGTACATAGGTAGCAGGTGTCTACAAAACACATAGTGGGTATATATGGTTGCATGTACATAAATTGTTTGCAAGTGAATGGGTAGAAATCTTGGATGCATGCCTTTCGGTGAAATAAAATTAGCAATGTCCCATATGATGGTTGCAATCAAATCAAATTAACCAAACCTCTACCCTTTCAGAACTATCAATAATGCAACATTTTTCCTGTCATTTTCCAGCTACCCTAAGTGTTTACAAAAGCATATAGGATGCTTGTACTTCTTGGATAGATTCTTGTTGGGCATGGAATCCCCCCATGGCATGTTTTGGGGCTCAAAACCCAAATTTTGACTTGATATTATTGTAAAGATCTGCGAATTGTGGGTGCAAAATGTATGTTAGAGTCATAGGGATGTCCACCCTAGTTTTGAATGTAATGTCGTCCTACCGATGGTTCGCTGACCATGGGATTGTATAAATATAGTGAAGCTCTAAGAGTAAAAGAGAGTTAAGGAGAGCAAAGTATGAGATATAAAAGTAGAAGAACAAAGCAAGTGTCTAAATGTGTCTTGGATCGTAGAGTAGGCGAAGGCTCTGCAACTAAGTGCGTAGAGGCCTAGTTGTCTGCAGATGAGTGCGCGGACCCCTGCAGGTAAATGCACAAGATAGATTCAAGTCTGTAACCGGAGAAGAGAATAATAAAAGAAGTTTAGTTCAAATTTTGTGTATCTATTCTTGAGTTATTACATGTTTGATATCAATTGCTAATGTACTGTTTATTTACTGCGCGCACTTATATGAATGATTTATATTTCTAAGTATACTTTACAAATGCAAGTAAGCTAAGTTAATAAATTAATATCAGATTACTAGTAAGGACTTGGGTAATAACATTGTTCGGCCCCCGAGTAGGGCTATGCGAATGCAACACCTTAGGCTATGAGGAATGGGTAAGTGTGCATGGTGACATGCATACAAGGTCGAACCATGGACCACTTGAACCCATTAGACATCTCTAGGATGCAGAGACCTACTTCTAGCACCCTCCCATACTACTTCGGGTGAGACTTCAGTCTGTGCTCGACGGGCTGTTGCCGAAAGGGCTAGTAGTACTGGGATTTGTTTGGCTAAATCCCCTCTAAACTTGGGTTAGGCCCCAACAAGCCAACAAATGGTTCCATTGCCAGGACCGAGATCTACATAAGGGATGTCTGATGTCGTGTCACTAGAATCCAACGAAGAAAGAAATTGAAGGGTGGTTGGATAGAAAGATTCACGAGTTCGTGGTGCAGGAAAACAGGAATCCGCGAGTATCAAAGGAACAATGGTTAAAGTGCTACTTATATATGGAAATCCATGAAATTTTCTTTGCATCCTTCCCCTTTGAGTTGTATGAGTGGATCACGAAGCTAGTAGACAGTCAGGGAAGTTGTAGGCTCGACAAATCGATTGTGTGGACTCCAGAATTGGTGCGCAGACTAGAAGCATCAGAAGATAAGATTGCGCAGGCTGTGGACCATTGGCTCGATCAAATTATAGGAGGATTTGTCACCGAATTCATGGTAGATACTTCAGCCAGCTACAGTGAGTCAGAACTATGCTTCCTCAAAGGACCATGAGGTAAGTACATTAAATCTTTGAACACTTGGATTAAAATGCTATTGTGTGAAAAGCGAGTTATGTGGATAAATTGATGTTTGGGGCTACACAGAGTGGGAGGATCTATAGAAATGAAGGTAGCACAGAAATAGAAAATAACCCCTTGATTTCACCTTAGCGAGAAAGCGAGGAAGAGCTCACGAAAGTTTCACCAAGAAGTGCGATCAGTCTGATAAGGCAACGAATTCTGCGCATACCACCTCCACCTACACCACCACCCATAAAATCAAGAAAGAGCTCTCAATCTGTCAATCCTTACCTCACCATCTTCACCTCCATCTTTTCCCACACCACCTTCGCCACCACCACAGTTTAATATGGCAAGTGCGATAAAATTGCCAGTATTCAGAGGAGTAGGGAACGAAGATCTGAACCAATTTTAGTTCGTAGTAAAAGTTGTATGGGAAGCACAAGGAGTCATAGATGAAAATATAAAGAAGGCAACACTAATAAGTGCATTGCAGGATCACGCACTAACATGGTACATTAAGCATTATAATGACCATCCAAACACGGGGATTGCAGATATCCAAGTTGCGCTGAACAGGGAATTTAGTAGGCGAAAATCAGAGACATAACCGATTATCGGGTTTAAGGAAATTGTGATGCTTTTAGGCGAGACCCCCTGGGAGCTGGATCAGAGACTAAAGAGTATGATTCGTGAAACTAACATGACCTTGATGGATGGACAACACCGTACATGGTTTGTAGCATCACTAACGTTGCATTTAAGGATAGTGTTGTCACAACAAAAGTTATCCACCCAGGCCAAAGCTTTGGAGATTGCAATGAGACTGCACAAGATCCCCATACAAGATCCTGGCTTGGGAGTCCAACAAATCCACGCACAACTGAAAAATTTGTGTATGGAAATGCAAAGTTTGAAACAGGATAGGATAACTTGGCCAAAGGCACGCGAGGAGGTATGGTGCATAAAATGCAAAGGCCAGGGGCATGACAAGGACCATTGTCTAGTCTTCGAGAACTACTTAGTGGGAGGAGGGTCGATGCCATTAAGACTAGAGGCACAAGCAGGACCGAGAGCGATGCTTGCATTATGGTGCATGATTTGTCAGATAGGAGGAAAAAATGCTACAAATAATTGTCATCTCTTGCAGAAGTATACACAGACGTCCGAACAGTTGCTCTATAATTTCTGTAGATTAGTAGGCCATGATGAGAACACTTGTAAAAGTTATGAGCTGATGATGGATCAAACTCCTACCTACAGAGTGTAGACCGAAACGTGAGCCCTCGATCAAAATGCAGGGATGGCGCACACTAGATTTCATGGCCGCGGATGAGGTCGAGGTGGAATGGGACCAGGAAGGGGTCACAGACAGCTGATTTGTTACAATTGCAGAGGGCCAGGGAATTATGCCTGCGTTTGTACAAATCCAACGAGAGAATCATGTTTATATTGTACTCAGTTTGATCATGGGACGGAGGACTGCCCTACACTGATAGCGAGGCTACATAATAAAGGGATCCTCCAACCTCCCCCGACTCATAATTTGCAAATGATGAGGTCTGAGTTGCGCAAAGAGGACCCAAATGTAAACATCGTGCTCTGAAGTGATATCACGACAGGAAATGACAAGGGCAAGAAACTCGAAGAAAGTTCTTGGGTTTACAAGAATCCTACAAAGGAACCTGAATTTGATTTGGAGCGCGCGAAGGAGACATTCATGGAAGCTAAGAAGGCTTCATAGAGGCCTCCACTTCAGGTAGTAAGGATCAACTAGAACCGGATATGGATCCTTCAATGATCATTACCTTTCTGGAGACATGCATGAAGCTGCTGCGTGACAGCAAGGCTGTGAAGGGACTGCAGGAACTCATCACTAGGTGCACTGGGTCAGGAGAACCACGTGTAGTCCAGAAGCTCAGGAAGCACACATCGCGAACAAGACGAGAAATGAGATTGACTGTGCAAATCAAAGAGTATGAAATGGATCAAGTGATTCTGGATCTAGGATCAGACACGAACCTACTGCCAAAGTATACATGGGAGTGCATGGGCAGGCCTGTGTTGCAATGGTACCATATTCAATTGTGAATGGAAAATCAACAAAAGATCATACAGATGGGAAGATTGCAGGGAATAATAGTAGACATCGAGGGTGCGAGCACACTTGCAGATTTCGAAGTGATAAAGATTGTCGATGACAACAATCCCTATCCTGCAATACTGGGAATTTATTGGGCCACTGACATGAACAGAGTGATAAAACTAAAGCACTGCAACATGATTTTTGAGAAAAAGTCACTATGAATAGTGGTACTGCTAGACCCTGAGGAAGGAGTGCGCTACACAGAACTGGTGTACGACGATGATAATGATGATGATATCAATTGTATCTACAAGATAACCATACGAGAGCAGGATTGGGTGAATCCAACAGCAGATGGCAGGAGTTTGTGGGAGCGCAAAAGCTCCTGCACGTTAGATTTGGACAAGGAAATAGAACGATGGTAGAACTTATTACACGAGGTAACCACGCTCAATTGCAACGTGATGATAAGATCAATATGCTATATGACAATAGAGGTAAGGGATCTACCTATGTATGATGGGTTGACAGTGGTGGATGAATTCCTGAACAAATTTGAAAGAGAAGTGCCAGAACAACAGCACTTTGACACTCTGAAATGGGCACTGCGCGGTACACCTGCAAGATGGTGGGGTATGCATCAAAGAAGTTTTAAGAACTGGCGGGAATGCAGAATGAAGATGCTTATATGGTTTAGAAAGCCTCAGCTATGGATGGAAGCCAGGTATGATGGAAGAAACAGCCTGCACGCCCACCTCTCCAGATGGGTACATGTGTATGGTACGCAACCTGCACGAACGCACACTGTCCTCATGACAAAAAATAGGAACAACAAGTAGGAGCGGGCAAGACAAGGCCGTGAACAATGAAGTTGGACAAGACCACGTGCACCAATAATGATCCACATAGAAGCCTTTGACAAGGTGTGCGAAGTGCTGAACACGGTCCACCATGTGAGACGCACTGACTGGGACCTGTGCGTACCAGCAGTTCTGTGGATTTATAGGACCATGTGAAAAACCATGACCACACAAGCAATTCCAAAGCTGAAGTATGAAGCAAGGGCTATGATCCCTATGGAGCATGCGAAGCCTAGTCTGCACATAGCACCATCCATAGATACGACGGTCTGCGATGCCCAAAATGAAGGAATCACACAACTGTGAGAAACAGAACACATAAGACTCGAGGAAGAAATTTGACAGGGAAACCTTAGACTTTGTGAGCTTGAAAAAGACCAGGTACAACTATGAGAGAAAAGTACTTTGATGGATGTGGAGGCCAAGAAGCTAGAAGATGGAATAAAGGAAGCATTTCCTGTTGAAAAACCGAGGATGGTAAAACAGGGTGCGTACAATTATATTGACAAATGGGAGAACTATCAATTTGAACTGGTTAGTCTGTTGCCTTGGCTTAGACTGCGTCTCACCAAATGTAGTGACTAAGGTAGCATGTTGCAAATAGTAGAGTGCACGATGCCGACCACAACTATGGAAGGTGGGGATTCTCTATGAACCATGGTGAAGAACGGAATGGAGCTCCACATGGGTGGTGCGACCACCTGACTAGCTACAAGAAGGATGGTCTTAGCACTCCAGGTAGTTGAAAGGAAGCGCGGGACTATAAACTATTTTGCGCAGAAGCTGTGCAATATTGGGGATGCGCGTAGAAGCAAAGCATCACAGGGTTCATGACCGTGCACGAAGGGCTATGTTGCTGCACAAGTTGGCTGGGAAGTGACCATTGAGGTTACTATTCACGATGGGATGTGTGATTTGAGGCCAAATGGAGTGGCTGACGGGCATTTAAGACGTGAGTTATGGGCAAGATTTGGGAAAATATGTTGCCAAGAAAGAATTAATGGCCCAGAATTGAGGGGAACGGTTGAATTCAAATTCAAAAGGTGCTATAAAACACAAAGGGTTGGCCAGGGAACAACACTTTGTCATTTGAGAATTGAGTTCTTAAGAAGAGCACTAAGCATTGAGAGCTGAGTGATACTTGAGCCCCTAAGTTCACAAGTGACAAAATATAGCCTAGCTATGATGACAACCACTAAGGATGGTTTAGGGATTGAAGAGGTAACCGCCAACGAGGCCGTGCAGACCCAAATGACGGAGGATGTTCCATAAGGCACTGGGGTTGTGACAGAAATCCCCAAATCACCACGAAAACCGAGGCCCAAGAAGAATAAACAGACAATGAGTCCAGTACGTGTGTCCCCGAGGAATCCGTGACACAACAAACTATCCATGGAAGAGAAGGGGAAAATAGTCACAATAGAAACATATAAGGAAGAAGAAGACTTGCAGGCCCCGATCACTGCAGAAGAAGAAGAAGAATACATGGAGGAGGATATCCAACCATTACGCTCTGCAACAAAATTGCCCACATACATCCCCCCATGGAAAGGGAAGACTAAAGTACCGAAGGATCTGGATGAAACCAAGAGTCTGCTCTAGACCCCGCTCCTCCAAGACGATATCGTGTTTGAAGGCATGCACCTGGGCTGCGTGACAACCACGAATTTTGAAGACTGGGACCTCGCTGACTGTGAGAAGTTCCCGCACCTAGAGACTGGGAACCTAATGAAGCAAAACACTGGGGGGGTGGTGATAACGTTAGAGCTGTGAAAGTGGCTATGCGGTGTGGAAAAGGCCGGGTTGCTGCACTTATTATGGATACCAAATTTCCACCGCATGCCCATCACCATTTTCGTCATCAGGAAAATGCTCTTCCTGGTGCATGATGGGTATCTATGGCTGGAGGAGCCTATTCCCATCACAATAGACCTCATTCATTGCATTTCTCTGTTACCCTGTAAAGGAAAGGACCTCACGACCATAACCAAAGGAAAGGGAAGCAATTTGGCTCTCGTAGAAGCCATGAAGGCAAAATACAAGCTAGAGAAGAAGAACAAGGGCTATGCCATCTCCAGCATCAAGGACAAAGGGGTACGTGTAGCATCCCAACTCCTGGCTAGCAAAGTTATGAGGAAGTATCATGCCGATGAGGTACCAGCACCGGTGGTCACACTGGCTGAGAAGTGTGTGGAGAGGGTCTAGTTCAACTGGTTTGAATTCCTTTGCGAGGAATTTTTGAAAAACTATCGCAAAGCCTAGGAGTAGGGTAAAACCTTCCACTACGCATGGTTGTTGTTATCCATCATGCTCGTAGTATGGGAACTGCCAGAAGATAGTAAATTCCCCAACATTGACAGAGACTTACTGGATGCCATGAAGTACTCTTCGCTCTGGGCCACAAAGGAAATGAAATGGATCTGTGACACCAAAATCTTCTAGGTGCTCATGGACATGAACATCCGGATGTGGATCAACTAGAAGCCGCACCTGTCACCCATGGTGTACAATAGTCTACAGAGTTTTGCAAACTTCAAAGCTAATATGCATAACATTTATATTAGGGCGCGAAAGGATCTAGCGAAACAATGGACAAAGCTACCATTTGTAGCCACTGATGATGCAATTTTTAATGTCTTGGAAACATGGCCTCTTGAATGGCGTGCTCTAGATTTGGCAGAACTGGAGAAGGCGGCAACGCAGAATAAAAAGGATGATTCCAAGCTGCGCGTCACTCAATTGGTAGAGAAAAGGTGGAAGGAAATCGCAACAGTTAAGGAAAGGGTAGTGCGTGAAGCGACACAGGGAGCTACAGAGTAGAAGAAGGCTGCAAAAGTAGTAGCGACATCACAGGCAACAGAGACAACAATAACATAGGACGACGAGGGCCAAGCAACGTCCTTGCAAGGGAAGGAAGTAGAGGAAACATAAACAACAGAAGGGAGTGTGGACTCAGGGGCTATGTCCACACTGTTAAAGCACCCACGCATCGCAGAAAGAGCAGGACCAAGGAAAAAGGTCAAGGCCTCAAATTTGGCCATTGACTTGATCACCTTAATCGAGGGTGATCTCCATGACATCGGCGAGATGGTCCATAATGTCACCAATGAAGCACTTCAGGAGTCAATGTAGGAGCACCAGATTGTGCTGGGGGCCCTCAAGGCACAACTGCAGGAGTTACAGGTGTGACCACCTCAGGTGGGTACCCTTTCTACCCACCTCACAGTAGGATCCTCGGCAGCAGAGTAGATGTTGTGCGCACAGATGGACAATACGATAGTATTGTCGGAAGGGGCCATAATTGCAGCAAATGTGACCAATAGATTTTCGGTTAGCATTTGAAAGGACTTGGCCTTAATTTGGCTGCCCTTCTGTGAGAGACGCTGTATTAGCTACAGGATGGGATAACGACAGAGCTGCGGGCCAAGGAGAGCCGCCTGATCCAAGTTCTTGGCGAGCAGAAGATAAACATAGAACGACTTAGCTTGCATTGCGACGAATTGGTGTCACAAAATCAACATTTGGTGCAGATGGTAGATGATGCTTGCCGACGTGTCCTGGAGCTGGTCATCACAGTAGATCTACTGGTAGAAGTGCGGATCTAAAGTTTGGAAACTGGAGTCTACAAGGCCAGGGAAGAGATGACAAAAGTGCAGCTCGAGCTGAATCTCCAGATCGCCAAGCTGCGGTTGAAGGAACAACTTTCCACTCCCCCGGAAATCAGAGAATAACACGTTAGTGCTATCACAGCAGGGTTGGAAGAAATTGGAGGTGCAGTGCGCGACTGTACCAGCATGTTGGAACAGGCACTTGAGGTCCTCATGAATTTGCAGGAGGACCCCAACATCTAGCGCCTGGAGACAGAGGAGCACGAACTCCAGCAGCAGTATGATAGTGTCAGAGGAACTACGTAGAGAGTAGTCCTCACTCAGTGGCTTGGGAGGATGCAGAAAGCCAAGGCATTAAAGGAGCAGGTGGACGCGGTGCGCCATAAGGAAGTAGTTCTCAAAGCACATGTTCAACCATGGATTGATGAGGCCTTCATGATCACGGTGATATCGAAGGAATGCTTCCACACATACAGGGGATGTATGTGCAGATGCAAGGAAGCACGCCAGACACAGAGGTCTCAGAAGAATGGATGCAGCAGGTTTAGCAAGCAGCATGTTAGTGCGCTGTAGAAATTAGTACCGTTTGAGAGTAGTTGGTGGGACTCCGTGCCAAGATTGTTGCACCAACAGAGTGACTCGAGGGCGAGTCACGATGTTTGTGTTGGGGGCCTGTTGTGCATGGAATCCCCCCATGACATGTTTTGGGGCTCAAAAGCCAAGTTTTGACTTGATATTATTGTAAAGCTCCACGAATTGCAGGTGTGAAATGTATATTAGAGTCATAGGGCTGTCCACCCTAGTTTTGAATGTAATGTTGGCCTACCCATGGTTCACAGACCATGGGATTGTATAAATAGAGTGAAGCTCTAAGTGTAAAAGAGAGTAAAGGAGATTAAAGTATTAGATAGAAAAGTAGAAGCATCGAGCAAGTGTCTAAGTGTGTCTTGGGTTGTAGAGCAGGAGAAGGCTCTGGAGTTGAGTGCACAGAGGCCTAGTTGTCCGCTGCTGAGTGCTCAGGCCCCTGTAGCTGAGTGCGCAGGGCAAAGTCAAGTCTATAACCAGAGAATAGAATAATAAAAGAATTTTAGTCCAAATTCTGTGTATCTGTTCTTGAGTTATTACATGTTCGATGTCAATTTTTAATGTGTTGTTTATTATTGCGCGCACTTGTATGAATGATTTATATTGCTAAGTATACTTTACACATGCAAGTAAACTAAGTTATTCAACTAATACCAGATTACTAGTAAGGACTTGGGTAATAACACTGTTCAACCCCCGAGTAGGGATGTGTGAATGCAACACCTTAGGCAGTGAGGAACGGGTAAGTGCACATAGCAACGTGTGCATAGGGTTGAACCACGGACCACTTGAACCCATCAGACATCTCTAGGGTGCGGAAACTTTGTTCTAGCACCCTCCCATACTACTTCGGGTGAGACTTCAGTCCGCGCTCCACGGGCTGTTGCCGAAAGGGCCAATAGTACCGAGATTTGTTTGGCTAAATCACCTCCGAACTTGGGTCAGGCCCCAACAAGCCATCAATTCTCCTTAATAATGGTCTTTCCTCCCATAAGGCACATTCAAATGGAAAATCTCTCCTCACACCCCCTGCATTTCCTACATTTTTCACAATTGTTTCATCAGGTTCAAACCCACCACGAAAAGCATAAAGAAAAATGGAATAGAGGGGAACTACTGTAACCATTAAATCCAATAATTGATTGATATGCTATTGAATCATGTGACCTAAACTACATGTATAGATTTAAGTGCTAAAACAGGCTCGTAGTTGGGGATGTGGGATTCTCTCGGGATCACACGATGACCTCAGAATCTTAATCCATATATATACCAAAAAATAAATTCTCCATATTTTATAAATGTAGTACCTACTTCCTTTGTGCATAAGGACCATTCAAAACATGGATATATTGATATTCAGATATTCATAGGTTGCTACCTCTGTCATTTCTAGTTTGAAAAAGAGTGAGGGCACCTCTTCTTCTTCTGATATGTAAGGAGGTCTAATACTGTTTCCATCCCTGTTGTCAAAAAATTGATGTAGGTACATAAGGGATGTGTTTTATCATTAAAAACACTATACCCATCAAGTTTGGTATGTTGCAATAAAATATTTTAGAGTGACAAGTCCTTTCGATTCATCAGGACATCAAGTGAAAAACTTGCAATTCAATTCATGTTTGTTGAGATGGATGTTCATTTGATCCAAGTGAGATCAACTCAATGTTCCTCAAATGTTGAAACAAAATTTGGAGTAAGCATAGCCAACATAATCCATAAATCAACCAAGCTCGTGTTCTGAGGATTAGCTCTGCCATGTATTCCCATTATTACCTCTATAAATTCATCTTATTCCACAGGACCTAGATTTTCATCATCCTTCTAAAGGTATATTTAATTATAGGTTTGTGAGTATCTTCATCAATCTGTAAACTTCACACCAACTCCTAATTTTTTAAATCAAATATGGTCTGATTTTTATTAGCTGAATTTTCATTGAACTAATCTTTCAAACCAGGACTGTAGGTATTATTGCACATATGTTCCTCATGCCAGCAAGTGAAAACATCATTTTTGAAATCTAGATTGTACTTATGTAATTGAGCAAAAAATTTCTCTTTTGTATAGCTAGGTTGCTCATTGAATTGTCCAAATTCTTGTTCATTAATGTTCTTGGTGTGTTTTTCATTTTCAAAGGAAAAACTCATATTGTCATATAATAAGCTTTGCAAGGAGACTTCCTTATTGGAGACCATTTCCTTGTCATAATGATCATAATTATTGTACAGGGGAGACTAACGCACCATATATGATTTGAATTCATTGTTTTCCAATTTCAAATAATGGTCTCAATGCCTTCATCACCAAGGGAGTGAGAGAATGTTACTCAAAACTTAATATTCTACTCCTATTCCACCTTTTCCACTGTATCATAAATTGTGTAGTCATTAACATACAAAAAATGAGACTTGTGACTATTAAATTCAATGTAAGAGATCATTTTATCAACACTCTAGCTAGAAAATCATTCAATGGAGAAGTGGATCCAAGTCTGAGATTCCAACAATAGTTGGCCTAATTTCAATGATAGAAATTGGATTTGCAACATGTGCCTGATGTTTTTAACTACTTTCAACTTTTCCATTTGACAACATGTTTATGCCCTTGTTTGAATGTTGGAATTTAGTCATTTTCCCAATAATTGTTTGTAGTAATTTATGTTCTATTTGCAGCAATAATCTTTATTTATCAAGGTTCTTTGAATTTATAGGTTCATGTTTAAATACATGTACATTTGAGTGCCCTGGGACTAGTTCATTTTATTTCATCGTTTTCTTCTATTAATCCTTATGTTTGTTGTTGATTTACAATTTGGTGATTTCGGTTTCTAGCAGTAGCACCTTGCTAGACTTATTAAAGATATTTCCTTGTCTTTATCTTACTAAATTTCATACGAAGCATTATTATTTATTTGTATAGGTATGGTTTAAGTTTAAGTAGTTGGTTCTAGATTTGAAGGAATATTTTCTTATATGATTTGGTTCTGTTTGGTAGGTAGATCAATAATCCAAATGGATCCTAGAAAACCCTCTAAGTCTTCTACACATTCAAAACTACCGCATGAGAAGAACCTTTTGAAAAGTTGGATTACACTATCGGGAGGCAAAAACATGAAGAAATAGTGGAAAAATAGAGTATCGGTGGTTTAAAACTACCTTACATGA
Organism: Pinus taeda; assembly: GCA_000404065.3. Taxonomy (NCBI): domain Eukaryota; kingdom Viridiplantae; phylum Streptophyta; class Pinopsida; order Pinales; family Pinaceae; genus Pinus; species Pinus taeda. The sequence continues at coordinate 72,336 of APFE030185551.1, forward strand.
GAGCCGTTAGATCTGGCCGATCAACTGTCCAAATCTGATTGACATATCGCAATCGACGGAGGATATTGGAGGCTACCATAGAATTATTGCAATAGCGATTAGCATGGTCAATGAGGATCGTCGATCAAGCACGAGGATCGACAACCCAAGTTGAATCGTGATATCACAATGGGCGATTATAGAGGAGCGCTCACAAATGGCCCGGGGGTATGTACGATATGCGATTGCGATCAATCGCATTGCAACATCGCATCAGAACATTACAATGGACCGAGGCCAATATAAATATGATTCACGATAGCTAAACCCGATGGAAATATAGATGGTATTATATATATTTTGAGATTTGGAAAATAGGGTTTTCCATTGTAAATCACATTTCGTTAAATAAACAAAAAACAAAAGAAAATGTGATGATGTGATGAAATCAGATTTGAAAGGGTTTATGGATGCAAGTATATAATATTTCAAGTCCGTCTAAAGCCATTTTACGGGGTTTTTCAGTGTTTAATGTATTTTTTAATACAAAGGAAACAAGCAGGATTTCAGTAGGACCAAAGGCAGAAATATGTTTTGGATGGGCTCTGCCCGAGCCCATACATTAGCTGCCACGTGTCCAGGCCCTGGAGAGAGAAAAACACTCTTTTTGGGCGACTAACTTCCTATACGAATGAGCCGCCTGAGATGGATCACAGCCGTTGGATCTAGATCTCCCAGATCAATGATGGAGATGCAATGTGATTAAAAGGTGGACCCGATAGGCGTTATAAGGAAAAATCTATAGTGTTTCAGATCTGATAAATGATAGATTGGTGAATTTTCACAATTTTTAGTGTATTTCTCTGTGTAAACAGAGAACGGTAATTTTAGGGATTTCAAAGGTCCGATGGTCCATTCCATTACAGAAAAGGTGGCCACCATCCTGAAAGCATTTAGCAATGATTGCTAATGCTCAGAGGGAGATCTGAGCAGACAGAGGTTGGGAAGCTAGAGAGCCTGAGCAGGATAAATGAACAGATAGCGCCGATTGGCTTTAAAGCCATAGAAGACAGAAGACAAAGGCAAGCAGTGCTGAGACAGAGAGCAAATGGAGACAGAGATTCAGTGAGGAGAGTCTGTGTACTCAGAAAGACTTGGGGGATCCAAGTAAAGCCTTATTGTTTTGTATCCTTTGTGTGAGACTCAAATTGAGCTCAATTTTGTAAAAACTCTGCTTTTGAAGACATAATAGAGAGGTCACTACTGAAGGCTAGACTAGGAGACATAGCCCAGGAGTTTTGGGTGAACTCCTTATTAAACTTACTGTGTTTATGTGTGTTTGTCTATTATGTTCTTTAACTGCTTCATTGTCTATGTATTTCACAATCTTATCGATCCATTGCACAAAGTAACATCAGAAAATCCACGCGCATGAGTCTGTAATACCTTAATAATTGTCTAAGATCTCTTTATCAGATCAAGTGGTATTAGAGCTTTAGGTTTGCTAAGGTTAGACAAGCTTGTGCTGGATTGCTGAATGCTAACTAGGTAAAAGATCAAATTAGGAGAAGGAGAACTTGTTGAGACTAATCCAGAAATTGGAAGAGTCTATCCTAGGAGGAAAATGGCAGAAGAAATTCCCTTGGAATCAGACTCTCAGTGTATGGACAGTTTCATGACCATGAGAGCTATGGTAGAAGAGATGTATCGAGAATTTAAGAAAGGTCAAGGTGAATATGCTTCAACCTCCAAAAAATACAAAGGAACAGAGGAACCTCTTCTATATGGCTATTCAAAAGGCAAAGGGAAAGGGAAAGAGCCTCCTCTATCAACACCTCCTTCTAGCCCTGAAAATAAAAAGAAGAAAACATCTTTGATTAAATTAGATATAAAATTTTATTTGCCAATATATGATGGAGAATTAAATGCAGAAAATCTAGATAATTGGATTAGACAGATTGACGTATACTGCAGGGTGCAGAACATCGATTCAAAAAGGAGAAAGACTCCGCTAGCCAACCTTCTCCTTGGAGGAACTGCCCTAGTGTGGTGGGAAGGCAGGACACAAGCTGATTTGAAGAAGCATGGTAAAATTCTTTCTACCTGGAGTGAATTTGTTTTTGCCATTAAAAAAAAATTCTATCCACTAGCTTATATGTAGCAAGCAATGATGAGTTGGCAAACTCTTTGCTAATTAAAGGGGCAAAGTGTACAAAGCTATACCCAGGAATTTAGAAAAAGAGCTTTAATTCTAGGAATTTCTCTAGACTGACCTGAAACTTTGTTGAAGTATATAGGTGGTCTACACAGCTATTTGAGGCACACCATTCTCATGTTTAACCCTACTAGCATAGATGAGGTATCATTTTAGGCTACACATCTAGAGGCTAGAGGCAAGAATGTGAACCCAGAGATTGGGGGATCATCAAAACCCACTGCAAGCAAGAATAAGGAAAAGAAGAAGAAAAAATGGAAAGAGAGGAAGACAAACACTGTACAGAAAGACAAACCTTCATGCACTCACTGCAAGAAGGATGGACATGATGATGAACACTATTGGTTTTTGCATCCAGAGCTAAAACCCAAGAAGTTCAGTGGTAAGAAGAAGAAGACTGCTACTGCTATTCAGAAATATTTGGGGTTAGACTCAGGTGATGAAACAACGGTCATAGCCACAGGTATAGAAGGTAAAAATTCTAAAGCATCTACAAGTAATTCTACACAATCTATTGATAATGAAGAAAATGAGAGGAAAAGGCATGCACTTTTTCATATTAGAGTTATTTCCAAGCATCAAAATATTGATACTTTATTTGATAGTGGTTCACAAGTAAACTTGATTTCTAAAACAATTGTAAAGAAGTTGGGCTTACTAACAAAACCTCACAAGAAGCCGTATCCATTAGGTTGGGTATGTGATAAAGCAAAGTTGCAAGTGACTAGACAATGTAAACTTAGGTTTGCTATTGGGTCAACTTTTGTAGATGAGGTTGAGTTAGATATAGTTCCCCTAGATATATGTGGTATTTTTTTAGGAAGTCCTTACTTGTATGATAAAAAAGCCATTTTCTATAGAACTAAAAATAAGTATCAACTCACGAAAGATGGAATAGAATATATTGTAAGAGCTCATCAGCTCAAAAATAACCACACTCTCATAAATTGAGGGCATTAAAAGAATTGTAAATTCATGCAAGCAATTTTTACTAATAGTTGTAAAGGAAAGGAACCCTGATAAAACCAATGTATTTGAAGGCTGTGATGCTAAACCGAAAGATGATTTAGAAAAAGTTGTTTCAGAATATGATATCCTATTTCAAGAACCTAAAGGTCTGCCACCCAAAAGGGAAATAGTACATGATATTCATTTGCAACAATATGCTCCTTTTCCTAACATCGGAATGTACAGGTTATCCACTTTAGAGAATGCAGAGATCAAGAAGCAGGTACATGAGCTACTCGATAAAGGGTTCATAAGACCAAGCACATCACCATGTGGATCTCCAATTGTGTTGGTGAGAAAGATATATGGTTCGTGGAGGATGTGCATTCATTATAGAGCACTGAATAAAATAATGATCAAGAATCGTTATCCTCTTCCTCGCATAGATGATCTATTAGATCAATTGAAAGAAGCTGTTTACTTTTCCAAGTTGGACTTACATAGTGGTTATCATCAGGTCAGAGTAGCAGAACAACATGCATGGAAGACTGCTTTCAAGACAAAGCAAGGGCTGTATGAATGGCTAGTTATGTCTTTTGGCTTAACCAATGCCCCTGCCACTTTCATGAAGTTATGAATGATGTATTCAGACCTTTTATTGATGATTTTGTAATTTTATATTTATATGACATTCTTGTTTTCAGTAAAACATGAGAAGAACATTTGAAGCATGTAAGACAGACTCTAGATGTTTTGAAAAGAGAAAATATCTATGTTAAGTTATCAAAATGTGAATTTGGAAAAACATCTTTGAATTATTTGGGTCATATTGTAGGGGGTGGTGAATTGAAGATAGATCCCTCTAAGGTTGAAGTCATTGTCAATTGGCCTAAACCCAAATATACTACAGAAGTTAGGAGCTTCCTAGGAGCAGCACAATATTGGAGAAAGTTTATTGCTAACTTTTCCTTGATTGCAGCTCCCTTACATGCTTTAACAAGATTGAACAAGGTGTTTCAGTGGGGAGGCAAATAGCAGAAAGCCTTCGACATCTTGAAAGAAAAGATTAGTACAACACTAGTAATAGCATTGCCAGATCTTCAAAGACCATTTAAGATTGAAATAGATGCCAGTGACTATGCCATGGGAGTAGTGTTGATGCAACATGGTAAACCCATATGTTATCATTTTGAAAAAGTGGAAGCATTACCTGATGGGCAAAGAAACAGTTATACATACTGATGATCAACCACTTCAATATTTACACTCACAAACTAAATTTCAGCAATCAAGATACTATAGGTGGATGGGATTTCTACAACTATTTCATCTTGTCATCAGATATAAGAAAGGCATACATAATATGGTTGTAGATATGTTAAGCATAACTCAGTATTGCATGAAAGCTACATTGAACAATATGCTCAAGATGTAGATTTTAAAGATGTATATGCAACTTTAAGTCATGGAAAACAAGTAGAATAATTGGATTATCATGTTAAGGACCAACTCTTATATCATTTGGGAAAGTTATGCATTCCTCAAACTGAAAGAGTTAACATTATCCGAGAAGCACATACTTCTCTAATATTAGGTCATTTTGGTGTAAGTAAAACAGTTGCACATCTGCAAAGATTCTGTTATTGGCCAAGAATGCATGAGATAGTTTCTAGATATATTAAAGGGTGTACCATGTGTGCTAAAAGCAAGCTCAGTAATAGAAATCTAGGTTTGTACACTCCACTTCCAGTTCCTTCTCATCCTTGGGAAAGTGTTTCCATGGACTTTGTTGGAGGATTGCCAAAATCTAGAAAGGTAATGATTACTTATATGTTATTGTGGTCAGGTTCAACAAAATGTGCATTTTAATACCTTGTAACAAGTTGATTATAGCTGAACAAACAACAAAGTTGTTCTTTTAGGATGTATGGGTTCATTTTGCGTTACCCACTTCTATTGTATCTAATCGATATTCCCGATTTGTTGGGAAATTTTGGTCAAGTATATGGGAGTTAATGGACACCAAACTAAAGAAGAGCACAACATTTCATCCACAAACAGACGGCCAAATAGAGGTGGTCAATAGGACAATAATCTAGTTGCTCAGGGGCTATTGTAGCAAGCATCCCAAGCTTTGGGATGAACATTTGTGTTATATGCAACATGCTTACAACCGTGCTAAACATTCTTCTACACAGAGATCTCCTTTTGAGACTTGTTTTGGTTTTATACCAAGGTCTCCCTTTGATTTTGTCTTTAGTAAAGACATAGCAGTTGATGGACACAGTGATGTGGACAAAGCAAGTAAGTTTATTGAACAAATCCAAGAAATTCACCAGGCAGTGTAGGAACAACTAGAAAGAAGCCAAGCCAAGTACATGGCAAGGCATGATAAGCATCAAATTGAGCATAGCTTCCAAGTTGGTGATCAAGTCTGGTTGTACATCAGCAAAGACAAAATGTAAGGTGAAGGTAAGAAGATGAAGCCAATAAGGTATGGGCCTTTCAAGATACTTGGGAAAATTGGTGAGAATGCTTTTTTCCTTGATTTGCCAGCTTACATGCACATCTATTCAGTAGTTAATGCAGAGAACTTGAGATTGTTTGAACCTTCATTGATTGAAGATCCTGAAGAGCAAAGTCAGTTGCCTTCTATTGATGATCTGTTGCCTGAATATCTCAATAAGTTGTAGGAAGATACAGTTCTAGATAGAAGGGTGAGAACTACACTCAGAGGGGATATTGAGTACCTCAGAATTGGACTCAAAGGTTCAAAACCAAGCAGTGTGAGATGGATAGAGATTGGGCAAGTGAGGAAGCTGTATCCTCACTTGATTGATGCTTAAAAACCAAACTTTTGCTGGTCCAAAAGCCTTTTCAGTGGGAAGGCGTGATCCAAATGGATCCTAGAAAACCCTCTAAGTCTTCTAAATATTCAAAACTACCACATGAGAAGAAACTTTTGAAAATTCGGATTACACTAAAAAAAACATGAAGAAATAGTGGAAAAATAGAGTATCGATGGTTTAAAGCTACCTTTCATGAGAGCCATTGGATCTGGTCGATCAACGGTCCAGATTCAATTGGCATATCGCAATTGGCAGAGGCTATTGGAGGCTATCAGAGGCTACCACAAACTTATTGTGATAGAGATCAGTAGGGTCAACGAGGACCATCAATCAAGCACGTAGATCAATTGCCCAAGTTGAATCGCGATATTGCAATTGGCGATTACAGAGGAGCGCTCACAAACAATCCAGGGGTATGTGCGATATGAAATTGCGATCAATCGCATCACAACATCACATCAGAACATTACAATGGAGCGGGGCCAATATACATATGATTCGCGATAGCCGAACCTGATGGATTCGGAAAATAGGGTTTTCCTTTGTAAATCGCATTTTCGTTAAATAAATGGAAAACAAAAGAAAATGTGCCGATGCGATGAAACCAGACTTGAAAGGGTTTATGGATGCAAATATATAATATTTCAAGTCCATCTAAAGCCATTTTATGGGGTTTTTTGGTGTATAATGTATTTTTTAATACAGAGGAAAGAAGTGGAATTTCGAGAGGACCAAAGGCGGAAAAAGGTTTTGGCCGGGCTGTACCCAAGCCCATACATTGGTTGCCATGTGTCCAGGCCCTGGAGAGAGAAAACCACAGTTTTTGGGCGGTTAACTCCCGTACGAATGAGCCGCCTGAAATGAACCACAGCTATTGGATCCAGATCTCCCAGATCAACGATGGAGACACAATGCGATTAAAAAGCGGACCCGATAGGAGTTATAAGGTAGAATCTATAGTGTTTCAAATTTGATAAATGGCAGATTGGTGAATTTTCAAATAGAGAATGCTTTGGGGATTTCAAAGTCCCGATGGTCAATTCCATTACAGAATAGGTGGCCACCATCCCTTAAAGTGTTTAGCAATGATTTCTAATGCTTAGAGGGGGATCTGAGCAGACAGGGGTCAGGAAGCTAGAGAGCCCAAGCATGAGAAATGAATAGACAATGCCAATTGGCTTTAAAGCCACAAAAGATAGAAGAAAGAGGCAAGCAGTGCTGAGACAGAGAGAAAACGGAGACAGAGAGTCAGTGAGGAGAGTCTGTGTACTCAGAAAGACTTGGGGGATCCAAGTAAAGCTTTATTGTTTTGTATCTGTTGTGTGAGACTCAAATTGAGCTCACTTTTGTAAAAAATCTGCTTTTGAAGACATAATAGAGAGGTCACCACTGAAGCCTGGACCAAGAGACGTAGCCCAGGAGTGTTGGGTGAAATCCTTATTAAACTTATTGTGTTTATGTATGTTTGTCTATTATGTTCTTTAATTGCTTCATTGTCTATGTATTTCACAGTCTTATCGATTGATTGCACAAAGGAACATAGGCAAATCCATGCACATGAGTCTGTAATACCTTAATAATTGTCTAAGATCTCATTATCATATCAATCAACCTCCAGAGTAAGAAGTGATGGGATTTCTTAATCCCTATGCAAATATAGTTTTCTTAGATTGTAATGAGGCTGGTGATGATGGTATTTTATTATTGTGTGATCGTTGTAATTCAACATATCAAAAATATTATGTCTGAATTGGAAGGGCTATCCCTGAAGGAGATTGGCATTGTCAAGGTTGTCAAACACCTATGCCTAGATAGTGCAGCACACATCATGAAGATGTTGATGATTTTGTGCTTTATTATGAAAATGGGGATGAAGACTTAGATATCAGAGGATTTGTGGAAGATGCTCTAGTTGGGATGATTGCAGAAAGAATAAACTTAGATCTTAATTTATCACCACCTTCTTCTTCTTTTTCTCCTCTCGCAAATACAAGTCCAACTCATGTAAGAGAAATTTGCAGAAGGATTTTGTGACAAAGCACTCAAAATCCATCTCCTAGATTTCTAGATGTGATAAGGAATTCACTTAGGCAGACTGAAGTATCTGGGTCTACATCCTAAATATCCAGTGTACAGAAAATAACTCTCTCAGGTCATAGCATACTTCAATAGAATGTATAGGCTTTACATGAAAACTAATCTGAACCAGAGAGAGGCTTTCAACAATTTTCAACTAGCTCTTCGCTTGACATATTTAGGATCAAAGATGGGACTGATGCAATTGTACAACCCACACCCAACAACATGTCACTTCTCTTTCTTGAATAAGCTCAGAGAAGTAATTTAGCCCCTGTTTTAGAGATGGAAAATTATGTAGTTAAATCTGATGTTGATTAGGCATGGGCAATGATGAACTGTGCTCTAGCATTAAGAGAAGATAATATAGGTCTGACTAATTCTCAAAAAGATGGAAGACATTAGTAGGGATCATCTTCTAGTCATAAAAAATGATTTATCAGAATTGATGGGAAATGAAAGGTCAAGTGTTGTGAGTGTGTTGACTTAAGGGGGCTTGATCCAGGTTTAGATTTGTTCACACGAACCAAAAAACCCTAACATCTGACCCTTTCGGAAACAACTTGCATAGTGCAGGATATAGTCTCCCCCGAAGCAGTATTGGGGGATGCTAGAACCAGGTTTCTGCATTTAGAGACTGTGTGATAGTAATATGAAGCCCTTGTAGCTCAAATATGCCCTCGTGCAGGTCTATGTCTTCCTATGGTCTGCTTCTACAGCTTTATGAAAGCAACTCTCAGACCTTTAGAAAGGTCTGCAAGTAGACTTTATGGACCTAAAAGAAGCAGACTATCCACTTTCACATAGTAATTACTAACTCTAGATCTACCTTCGTGTAGATCTACCCGCTTTGCATAATTATCTACCTTCGTGTAGATCTACCCGCTTTGCATAATTATCATAACATATTTAACCATTATCTTCATGAAAACATATTATTACTTAATTCATGCAGAGATATTGAAGATTTAACATATTCGCGCAACAATTACACTTTATTTCATAGAAAACAGATCATTAAGCCATAATGCATAACTTGAACAAAAATAATAATAAGACACAGATGTAAGATATTTGGTCCAAAATCAGTCTTTATTAGGTTTAACATTCAAATTATAGACTCTTCCACCCTGCACACCTAACTGCAGGGGCTCATGCACTCAACTGCGGACTTGCCAAGGTCTCTGTGCACTCAGCTACAAGAGCCTTCCCCTTTTGCCTAAGTATAGGAAACAAAGCTTCCCTTCCTTAATACTTTCCCAAAACAATAATATTCTATCTTAGTTATCATATCTAGACTCGCTATGAATCAAATATTTATAGCCTTTCTATTACAATACCATGGCCCATGACCTATGGGTGAGCCTCAAAACTGACCTATCAATTACCCATACAAGGGCCTAAAGCTCCTTTGACTCTTACTTAGCTACGTGCTCCACTTCCACATTTTGTAGAGACTTTACATTCTTTACAAAATTCTTCTCAACAATTGGTTGAACTAACCCAAAATTGACCCTAGGGACCCTATCTCAACAGACCCCCAATACAAATATGGTGAATCTCCCATGCATCATTCGGTTGGTGCCTCGATCTTGTTGTGGAGGTAACTCAACTTGACCTACAATGCTGCTACACCAATAGAACCATGTACCATGGCCTGTTGCACTTCCTCAACTAGTTTTTCTGTCGTCGACCTTCTACTATGAGGCACATCATTATTTGTGTCTATTGAAGGGTCTTTAACTTTTCCTGAACTAACAGAGTAAGCTAACTGGCTTCCTCTATCCATGCCTATATTCTAGCCTTGAGAAGGGCCTCTTTCCTTTGTAGCTCTTCAATTTGTGACTACGATTTTTTTACCTTCCTGCAATTGAGTGAGGCGTTGGACTGCCACCAAAGTGCGCGTTGTCACCCTGACTTCGTCAAACCTTTGCTGTATCTCTTGGATATCCGTGTTAAGTTTTTGTAGGTTCGAGTCCTCCTGAAGAGTCATCCATAACTGCATGGCCTGATCGAATATCATCATGCATTCTGTGACTGCTGTATCTAAAGTGCCCATGCTTTCCCTGATAACTGCTCTGTGTTGCTCCCAGAACTCTAGGGAGTAGTTGGTTTTAATTTTAGCTGTAGGTCTGAGATTTTCATCTGGAAGTCAAACATGACTTTGTCTACTTCATCCTTGGATGCGAGGACCGCAATAACCAATTTCCTTATTTTTGCTATAGTTGCGGCACCTCCAGAATGTTTAACTCTAGGACTAAGTTGCATTCTTGCGTTATCGCTTTCTCCAAGCTTTGATTTCGTGCTTGCAACTCCTCCTTTTCTTTCAGAGCATGAGCCTTCTTTGTGAACATCTGTTTATTGTTTACCTTGAATTCCCTGATGGCTACAAGGGTGCACTACTCTTTGATCCTAAGATCATCCGAGACCCCCTGATGCAGCGCATGAAGAGTTTGAAGTAGGAAAGCAGCTAAGTTCACCCCAATGTATTTAATTGTTCTCAACACAGCGTGGTCTTCCTCTGATTCCGCATGAACAGATCCTTCTGGTAAGGGTTTGACTCTGAGGTCCAAAGTTTGTTCCAACTCCAAAACTTTCTCTCTCCCTTGCGCCAAGCTCACTTGCACCTTGCTTGCTTTCCCAACGATTGCTTGAATCCTACTATTCTAGATCTCTAGCTTGCGCAGTCCTTCTAGATGCTCCCTAGCATTTGCATATAGTGTTGTTAAAATTTCTTCCACAACTCTATTGTGGTATCTCTGACTTTGTCTCCAATTTCATATAGATCCCCTTATGTGAGGATCATAAGGTCTATGCGTGCTTGTTTATCAGATTTTTTCTTCTTCCTTGGCTCGACAGTTGTCTCCTTACTGCACTTTCTTAATGTGACAGGAGTGCTCTGCTCCTCTCCTCCATCTCTGCCCTGTTTTGACAGTTCCTGTTCTTCGGTATGCTAGGAATTTGAAGCTTCGACTTCGTATGTTTTGGTGCGCTTCGTCTTGACACGTTCTTTCACATCACGCTATTTTTTCGTAGCTGCCTTAGTAACAAATTCTCTCTTTTTCTTCCCATCCAATGCTCATGCTGCTTATTTTCACTTTTGCGTAGCTATCGTCTACGCAACAAAGCTTTCTCCACCCTTACTAGTACCTACACCAATGTCCTTGGATTTGCGCCACTCCACTCGCCAACTCTCCACAATCTCCTGCACATCTGTCTGTGAGAATAATTATGGCAACTTGTGCCAGATATGCTTAGGGTCCTTCTGCGCCCTGATTGATACATTATGGAAATTGGCCTTAAACTCTGCGAAGGCCCTCAACTGCTTGAATAAGGTTGGAGACAACCTTGGTCGTTGACTGATTACTGTGTGTAGATCCATTTCAACTTATATACAAAAAATATTGGACTCCTTGATCCTCTCCGGATCCTTTGTCGACCACAACAAGCAAACTTTGCTACCTCTGGTAAATATTCTACCTGCGGAGGAAACTAACTATCCTTCGGCAAGCGCCATGCTACTAAGACAAGTAACAACAGATGCCAGGCATAATGAAAGGGCTTAGTGTCCTCCTACGCTTCGCACAGTTTGTGAAGAATTCCTTACATAAATACTATGCCCAGTTATATTGTACTACCTTCACGCACTAGGCAGCCAACGAAATTACTGGCACCATAACTTTGTCCGCATGACATTTCCTCATAATATTCCTTGCTAAGATTTGCGCAACAAACTACACTGCCTGGTCTTGAATGGAGCAGAAAAAATATTTGCACGACTTCTTGACTAAGCCAAATTCAACCTTCATCTTATCTGCCAGCTCCTTTTCTCCACCTTTCCCTCCAAACTCCTTGGCAAGGTCCACCCCTTTATAGGGAAGCTTCGTAATCCTATGGATGAGAATATCCGCGATAGGGATGGGTTCACCAAGCCATAAGAACCCATCGTGCACCAACTAATGCAGCTGGTGCACACACACAATGTTGATGATTGACCTGTGAAAATGTGGTATGCAAAGCATGTGCAACACCCTGGCCTGCTCAACACCTGTAACCCATTTAATGGGTTCTAGCCACGTGACCCCGGTTTCCTCATAATATATCTTCGTCATGTATTTGTGAGCATCCAAATGAAGGAATCTCTCATGGTCCGCGAGATGCCAATCCTCCATCTTCAACACTAGAATGTGAGCTAAGACCACGCCTTCAAATTCAACCTGTTCTAGTAACAATGGCGTTGAGACCACAAATTTTCCTGAATCTAGGGCTTTGGTTACTTTTATCTTCCCTTTCTGCAGAGGGATATACTCTAAGAGCCATGTAATAGCCTCACCCTCCTCAGCATCTAAGTCCTCGAATCCATGGAATTCTTCTTCCTCTAGGTCCCCAATTTTCTCTGGCTGCTTATCCTTCTTCTCCTTCTGGCAAATCCCCGGGTTCTTCCTTGGTGAATGTATCACTGGTACATATTTCTTCTGCTTCTCCTTTGCAGCTAATTGCTTTAGTGTGTGACCTTAGTGCTATAGGCACAACAGGTGCAACTTCCATAGATACCACTTCAATGCCTTCCACTTGAGAAAAAATGACTTTCGAACTGAATGGAGCAGAAATTCATTCAAAGAAAATTTCAGGGGCTTCTGCAGATAGGTTTGTGAATGACAGTCGTGACAAGATTTCTTCCGAGTCTTCACGCTTCATAAACTTAACACAGTAAGACTCACAGAAAATTCTCAGAATGCAAAGTGTTCTTCAGCTGACCAACATGCCTAATTTATAGGAGTTTTTGAATTCAAATCTGACTGTTCCCTCCATTTTCTGATCATAAATGCATCTTTGGCGGCAGATCTCCAAATATTTTTGCCATAAATGGTGCCTACCCAATCCTCTTAATGGGATTTTTGCCATCAAATCGTGAATAGTGACTCCAAAAAATAATTTTAGACTCATATGCATGGTACCATCCTCCATGGCGCAACTCATTTAGCGTAGCTTCACCTGTCGCACTCCTTTCTTCCATCGTAACCTCCCTACTATGTTTTTCTCCTTTTTGGGTAGTGTAGTTTATAGTCTCGCAATCCTGTGCAGCTACCTGGATTACTAAGATTGTTCGGCTATGATGTAGTCATTGCGCAGGGGTAGGATCTCCTGTATACAACTTCAACCTACTTCCATTCACTTTCCCAAGGAATGGTTCCACATCCAGCTTCATGGGCTGAACCACGCCACCATCTGTGATCTCCTTAACAACATATGGCCACAAACAATGCATGTGAAATTTCCCTAGAAATTTTGTGAGCTTGCTGTCATACAACAACACCAAATCATCCAACTTGAAAGTGTGCAACTTAATATGCCTATCGTGCCATGCTTTCTCATGTTCCTTTTGCACTTGCTGGTGAAATCATGTAAGAAATTAGTCCTCTTCTAACTCTCGTAGCTGCACAAGCCATCCCTCCAAGGTCTCATGATCCGCCATATCTGTCAAAGTTGCAATACCTAAACTTGGCATAATATACTCTATAGGCATCACTGCTTCAATCCCATAGACCAACCCAAATGGTGTTTGTCCTGTCAACTTCTTGCAAGTAATGCTATATGCCCATAAAACTGCTGGTATGCACATATCCCAGCCATTCCTCTGCACGTTGTAGACCTTCTTCCATGCATTCTCCAAGATTTTGTTAAATGCTTCCACCATTCCATTTGCCTGTGGGTGATAGGGCGTGCTCTTTTGATGATACACCTGGAATTCTTCAAGCATAGAATTGGTCATTTCATTAAATAAATGTGTACCCCTATCATTCATTAATATCTTAGGGCATTGAAACCATGTTAAGACATATTCAAACAAAAACTTCGTAGTGGTAGCAACTGTACAATCCTTCACTGGCTGCGCTTCCACCCATCTGTTTAAATACTCTGTTGCAGTAATGATATATCACACACCCGTCTTCTTTCCTGGTGGTTGTATTGGACCTATGAAATAAATTTCCCATTTATCAAATAACTGCAACAAAATTTGAGTATTTAAAGGAAATTCATCTCTTCGCGAAGGATTTCCTATCCTTTGGCAAGCATTGCACACCTTGTAGTATGCCTTTGAATCCTTATGTAATGTCAACCAACATAACCCGGCGTGAAAAATATTCTATGCAGTCGCTTTTATTGCATAGTGTCCTTCTACCACTCCTTCATGTGCTTCAACGAGGATGCTAGCGTGTTCAAACTCGGGAACATACTTTCACATTATTACATATGTTCCCATCTTATACAAGTGACCTGCAATCACTAAAAAATCTACAGAGTGGACTACTAATTCCTTCTTCTGCTGAGTAGAATATTCTTCTGGAGTTGTACCCATGGTTAAAAACTGAATGATATCCACAAAATGGTCATTCACGACACACACTGCAAAGAGATGCACATCCGACAGTCCTTCCTCCAAACTATTTGGTTCTTCATCCATTTCAATCCTGGACAGATAGTTTGTTCCTGCATTTAGCCTTATAGGCTTCACAATGACTTCAAAGTCATATTCTTGAAACAACAGTAACCATCGAAAGATCTTACCCCTCAATATAGGCTTATTGACCAGGTACTTCAATGTGGAGTGATCTATATACATTTTAAAGTGTCCACCAACAAGTAATGCTGATTTTTTTGCAGTGCATAGACCATCGCCAACGCATCACACTCGGTAACGGAGTAATTCTTCTCAGACTTTGATAAATTTATGCTCGTGAAGGCTATCAGATGATCAATTTCTCCTTCACCTGCCTGTGTTAATACTGCTCCTAGCACAATGCAAGAGGCATTTACATGCACATGGAATTCCTTATTCTAGTTTGGACACATCAAAATAGGCGTAGTTACCATCTATTCCTTTAAGACATCTTGAATACACTGACATTCTTCATCCTAGCAAAACATCACATCTTTCTTCAATAATTTTTCCATCGGCGCGGTTATCTGAGAATATGCCTTGATAAACTTTCTATAATATCTAGTGTGCCCCAATGTCATGCGCAGTGGTTTTACATTCCTAGGAGCTTTGAGATTCAAAATCACAACGATCTTCGCAGGATCCACCATCAATCCCTGCTTACATACAACATCGCTGAGCAAAATTCCAAAGGTCACACAGAATATGCACTTCTTCAAATTTAGCATGATCTGATACCTTCAGTATGTATCCAGCATAAGGCGCATACTTGCAATATGGTGATTCACTGACCCAAACACAGTCCAATCTTCAAAATAAACCTCTAAAAAATTATGGATAAATTCCTTGAACGCCGTGATTACTACCCTTCAGAAAATTGCAGGCACATTCTTCAATCCAAATGGCATTACGGTATACTGAAAGCAACCCCACTCTGTCACGAAGTTTTTCTTACTTCGATCTTCCTGTGCGATCTTTATTTGATGGTATCCTAAAAATCCATTAGTAAATGAATAAGCCTCTTGTCCGCTAACATTCTCAAATACTTCATTTGTAAATGGTGTTGGAAACAGATCTTGCACACATGCATCATTCAACTTTCCTAGATCTACGCATCTTCGGATTTCACCTTTCTATTTATTTTCTTGAACCACCATTGGGCTTACCCAATCATATTCCTCTACTGGTTCAATAATACTGACATCCAACATCTTATTTATTTCTTGGCGCACCTTTTCTTTATACTTCGAATTGAGCCAATAAGGTCTCTACTTAACAGGCTCCGTATCCGGTTTCAACGTAATATTCATAACACCTAAATCTCCAATGATCCCCATCAACTATGAAAATTTTGTTGGGAAGAGATCCTTGTATTCGTGCAACAGTTCAACTAGCTTATTGATTGTATCTTTGTCCCAATAGTCTCCTATCTTCGCGAACTTAGGCTTTGCTTCAGATCCTATGTTTACTTGTCTAGTTTTCAAAGGTTATGATATATCCGAGTTTGCAGCTTTTAGTCCTTCGAATTCGCGCTGTCCTTTTGTCTCTGGAATGTTAATATTCTATGGTTCTTCTTCTTCCTCTTTAATAGTCACATTGTAACACTCGAGTGCATGGTGAAGCTATGTACTCCAATCTGGCTGAGCCCATTCTACCAATTCCTTGGGTGTTCTGAATATAACTTCTTTTATCTCTTGGAGCACTTCATCAATGCACTCAAACCCATCCTAAAAGTCAAAGGTTAATAAGAAACTCTCCCTTAAGATGTCACATTCAGCTGTCCCATGGTGAAGCTCCATCTCCAAATACCAGTTCATTGGAATTGTATCTAAGGCATGACATAAAATGTGCACCTATTCTGGTTGTGGTTTTGTTCCCTAGTACTTAGTCCATCGTGCCAAATGATCATGTAGATCATCCTTCCCACTATATTTTTCTGTTCTCCAGGTATTAGCATACCCAAACCTTAATTTCATCATTCTCCTGTATTCCTTCCATCCAGCTAAGCTCTCCTTGTGTGTACGCCACCAACAGGCAGGCATAGGGCACAACACCAACTCTAGTGCGTGGAAGAGATGTTCTTCCTGTACTTCCCTTTCAAATTCATCTAAAAATAGATCCACATAAGTCAAACCATCATAATGCAGAAGCTTCCTTACCTTAATCAAGACACACTGTAGTGATTTTGTCCTCATATCGCAACAAAGTGTAGATACTTCATGCAACTGATTCTTCCAGTCTTCAAGCTCTTCATTTGAATATGAGGTGTAGGAGCTATCCCTGTCCCACACAATCTTTCCATTGGTCATAGGATTGATCCAATTGTAATTTCCCACTGTGATCTTGTATATCTACTCCACATCATTATCACTTTCTAGAAAGTCACAAATAGGTTCAGTATAGTGCACTCCTTCAGTGTGATCTAATGGTACTACAACCTTGAGCGACTTCCTTCCAAATGTCATCTTCTACTTCTTTAAGTTGATTACCACGTCCATATAAAAAGCCCAGTCAATTCCCAGTAGGAGAATTATAGGGTACTGTCATCCACTATTTCAATGACTACAAAGTTAGCCAACGTGCTTGCGCCCTCAATGTCCATTGTTACACCATATAAGCGCCCCATCAGAATAATCTTTTGTTGATTTTCCATGTGCAGTTGAATAGGAGACCACTACAGCGCATGTCTCCCCATCGTTTCCCATGTATGATTAGGTAGGAAATTTTCATTAGATCCTAGATCCAATATTACTTGGTCCATTTCATATTCACTGATTTGCGTAGTTAGCCTCATCTCGCACCTCGTGCACTTCTTATGCTTACCAATTTTCCTCACATTGCGCTGTTTAGCATGAGTCTTTTCTTTATTTGCGCACTTTTCGATTAACTCTTGCAACCCTTCTACTAATTTCCTTTCACGCAATAACTTCATACAAGTCTTCAGAAAAGTAGCTAGTACCGAAGGATCTACCTCTTGCATTGTACTAGTTTCTGGCATTTTCTCCTGGCTTCTTGAGGTGGAGGCCTCAATGAAGTTCCTCTTTGATTCCATGAAGGTCTCTTTAGCATGATTAAGATCAAAGTCTACTTCCTTCTCAGCAGCCTTACGCACCCACTCGTTAGACTCATGCTGCTTGCCTTGATCTACATGAGTGGCTATACCGCTTCTAGTTACTATATTTATGCTCTAATCTTCTTCGCGGGGCTCTTCCCTCATCATATGAATGTTTTGCGTAGGACGCTAGGGCTGTGCCTTCTTTTCTTGCCTCTTCGCAATAAGGACTGGACATTCTTCTATCACATGGTCAAATTATCGACAATACTGACATGACAGATGCGTGGGGTTTGTACAATCTCATGTGAAATGCCCTGCTTTTCCATAGTTATAGTAGATTACATGCCCACACCCTCAACTAGTTTCACCCCCTCTTCTTTGTACTCGTCCTTGAAATCCTCCACAAGCTACTCCTGCACCCTGATTCTAAGGCCGAATCTCTTCCTGCATTCCATAGATAGGGGTTCTATCCATCATAAACTCATAACTCCTACAATAGCGTTCATCATGTCCCACAGATTTACAAAAATTGCTAAACAACTATTGAGGGGTCTGTACAATTTTTTGTAGTAAATGGGAATTATCATTTCCTTGCTGTCCTGTAACCTAACAAATAGCGCACCACAATGCATATCCCATGCTCATCCCAACAGTATTCTCTGGTTTCATGGGAACATGCCCTCCCCCCATAATATAGTTATTATAAACTGGGCAATGGTCCTTATCGTGTCCGTGACTCTTGCACTTTAAACACCAAACTTCAGTGTGCACCTATGGTTGGGCTTCCTTTCCTTTTTTTAGGCTCTGCAACTCCAAGTGTAGACTTTCCAGCTGTGAGTGAATCTGTTACACTCCAAGGTTCATATCTTGTATGGGCAAGGCATCTAGCCTCATTGCAATTTCTAAGGCTTCAGCTTGCGTTGCTATCTTTTGTTGTGATAGAGGCACTCTTAAGTGTGGCAAGGGTGATGCTATATACTAGTCACGATGCTAGGAATATGTAATCACCATGTTAGCTTTGCTGATCAGGGATTTCAACCTTTAATCAAAATCCCAAGGTGTTTCATCTACCTTTTGTCAAATTTCTTTAAACTCAGTAAGTAACTGCACCTTTGACTTAGGCTTTATGAACTCCTTATTCAGATCTTGCTGGGTCTTTGCCAATATCATGGTGGGATTATTGGTGAAATACTTGATCCCATGCTAATGATCGATATTTTAAGGCTGTGACTAGCTGTGCTTTCTTGATGCTATCACCTGTAATTTGATGTGTCGTCCATACATCTCCTATGACAAACTAGAACTGCTCAGGATCTTCGCTCCCTACTCTAAAAATCAACATCTTCATCATGTTCACCATGTTGAATGGTGATAGTGGAGGAGAAGGGGGTGAAGGTGTAGGTGTATTAGGTGGAGGTGGAGGTGGAGTGGATGGATAAGGTATCCTCAGGATACCCTGTGTAATTAACTAAATTGCACTTTGCAACATATTAAGCACTGCCCCTTCGTCATCACTTGAAGGGGGTTCAATGATCAGACTATATTCTGATCTTGATCCTTCGTTTCTTCTAAATAATCTCCCACTTCGTGTAGCCCCAAACATCAAGGTAACTGCATAACCCTATTTTCACATAACAACATTTTAATCGAAGTCTTTATTGACTTCAAATACTTACCTCATGGTCCCTTAAAGAGCCTTCATTCCGCTTCGCTATAGATGATATTTCTATCGATTGTGAAATAAGTCACAAAACTTCCCAATGTGCGATCAATCCAATTATCCACAACCCACGATATTGCTTCCTGATGCCTCCAAACATTGTGCCAGTTCAGGAGTCCACACTATAGGGCCATCAAGCATCCACGTCCCTTGACTATTGTCCAATTTAGACAACCAGTCGTGTAGTTTGTCAGGGAAGAAACAAAAGAACACGTCGATTTCGTCTGTGCACAAAAAACTTAGCAACCACTGCTCCTTCGATAATTTAAGGCTCATGTTCTCTTGAGTCTCGAACATGTGCATGTTTCAGTCAATCCACTTCTCAGTCTCTTTCTTTGTAGGGAACCATTTATTAGACATCTCTTATATAGATCCTGGTCCTGGAAATAGAACCATTTATTGGCTTAAGGAGGCCTAACCTAGGCTTAGAGTTATTCAAACCAACTAACAAAACCATAACTACTGGCCCTTTCTGCAACAACCTGCATAGCATGGGCTATTGTCTTACCCGAAGCAGTATTGGGGGATGCTAGAACTAGGTTTCTGCATCCAGAGACTATGTGATAGTAATCTGAAGCCCTTGTAGCTTAGATCTTCCTTCACACAGATTTATGTATTCCTATGGTCCACTTCTGTAAATTTATGAAAACGGCTCTCAGACCTTCACGAAGGTTTGTGATCAGACTTTATGGACCTAAAAGAAGTAGACTACCCACTTTCATGTAGTAATTACTAACCCTAGATCTACCTTCACGCAGATCTACCCGCTTTACATAGTTATCATAAAAAATTTAACCATTACCTTCACGAAAATAGATTATTACTTAATTCATGCATATATATTGAAGATTTAACATATTCGTGCAAAAATTACACTTTATTTCACAAAAAATAGATAGTTAAGCAATAATGCATAACTTGAATAGAAATAAGAATAAAACACAGATGCAAGATAGTCGGTCCAAAATCAGTCTTTATTAGTTTCAACATTCAAATTATAGACTCTTCCACCCTACACACCCAATTACAGGGGCTCACACACTGAGCTACGAACTTGCCAAGGGCTCTACGCACTTAGCTGCATGAGCCTTCCCCTTTCACCTAAGTACAGGAATGTTGGGCATGGAATCCCCCCAAGGCATGTTTTGGGGCTCAAAGCCCAAGTTTTGACTTGATATTGTTGTAAAGAATCTACAAATTGCTGGCGCAGAGCGCGAAATGTATGATAGAATCATAGGGTTGTTCGCCCTAGTATTGTAATGTAAGGTCGGCCTACCCATGGTCCGTGGACCATGGGATTGTATAAATAGAGCGAGGCCCTAAGTGTAAGAGTAAGCAAGGAAGTAGGAGAGAATAAAGAGTCTTAAGTATCTAAGTGTGTCTTTGGGTCATAGAGTAGGAGAAGGCTCTACAACTGAGTGCACAGAGGCCTAGTAGTCAGCAGTTGAGTGCGCGGACCCCTGCAGCTGAGTGCGCAGGGCAGAGTCGAGCTTGTAACTGAGGAAGGAATTAATAAAGAGAAGTTTGATATCATATTTGTGTATCAGTTCTTGGGTCAATGCATGTTTGATATAAATTGCAAATATATTGTTTATTTACTCTGCGCACCTGTATGAATGGTTTATATCGTTAAGAATAACTTAAAGCATGCAAGTAGGCTAAGTTAATCAAGTAACATTGGAATACTAGTAAGGACTTGGGTAATAACAATGTTTGGCCCCCGAGTAGGGCTGCGTAAAGGCATCATCTCAGGCTACGAGGTACAGGAAAGTGCGCGTAGAGATATGTGCACAGGGTCAAACCGTGAAACATTTGAACTCATCAGACATCTCTAGGGTGTAGAAACATAGTTCTAGCACCCTCCCATATTACTTCGAGTGAGACCTCAGTCTGCGATCCGCGGAATATTTCCGAAAGGGCCAGCAGTATCGGGCTACGCGAAGTCGGAGTATCTACAAAAACGAAGGTAGCGTAGAGATAGAAACTAGCCCCTTGATTTCGTGAGAAAGCGAGGAAGAGCTCGCGAAAGTTTCACCAAGAAGTGCGATTAGTTTGATAAGGAAGTGAATTCCACACATACCACCCCCACCTACACCACCACCAGTTTCACCATCTTCACCCCCATCTTTGCCCACACCACCTCCGCCACCACCACAGTTCAGTATGGCGAGCGCGATAAAATTGCTGATGTTCAAAGGAGTAGGGAACAAAGATCTAGACCAATTTTGGTTCGTGGTAAACGCTGTATGGGAAGCCCAAGGAGTCACAGATGATAATATCAAGAAGGCAACCTGGTAAGCGTGTTGTAGGATCAGGCATTGACGTGGTAGATTAAGCATTCCAATGACAATCCAAATGTAGGGATCGTGGATATCCAAGCTACACTAAATAGGGAATTTAGCAGGCCAAAATCGGATACACAGTCGATTATCGGATTTAAGGAAATTGTTAGAGTCAGTCTTGT
>APFE030185551.1:94103-119276 GCA_000404065.3 Pinus taeda
TACAGTTTTCAGTTGTTTATATGTTATTGCATGAATGTATGAGTTACCATTTGGCACTTCTGTAAGGTGGAGTCATTTGTTTATGTCTGATATATGAATAACTTATTATGCGATATGCTGTTCACAACTATTTTGCCTAACTTCTTATGCAAAGTGGTTTATCTTAATTGATTTCTATTCTTACGATAGATGAATGATCTTTATTACCAATTGTTGTTTGAAATCTCTCTAGATCACATAATAGAAGATATACACCCCGGGTTAGCGTAGATTAGATGTGTTGTTTCTCATTAGATTACAATAGCATAGAGTTAATTTAATAATCTGAATTAAATTAGCTTTAAAGTACTCTTAGATCAGCTTCATCCAACTCTACACACACACAGACCCTCAGATTGGGAAACTGGTCCCATTATCCCCAGTCGGACCCGCTATACCAAACGGATAAGGAGTTGCCAACCAAGGTCCGAACCGGGTGGGTATCCCCCTTGTTGTCGACCCGATTTTCGGGGCTTCAACAGGAGTCCAATAGATCCATACGCACTTGAAAAACTTGTGTTTGGAGATGAAGAGTTTGAAACAAGACATGAGAACTTGCCCAAAGGCACGCGAGGAGGTATGGTGCATAAAGTGTAAAGGCCAAGGACATGACAAGGATCATTGTCCAGTCTTCGTGAACTACTTAGCGGGAGGAGGGCTAATGCCATTGAGACCAGAGGCACAAGCAGGACCGAGTGCAGTGCCTGCATTATGGTGCGTGATTTGTCAGATAGGAGGGAAGCATGCTACATATAACTGCCATCTATTACAAAAGTATACACAGACGTCCCAATAGTTTTTCTGTAATTTCTGCAGATTAGTAGGCCATGATGAGCACACCTACAAAAGTTATGAACTGATGATGGATCAAACTCCTACCTATAGAGTTCAGACCGAAACATGAGCCCTTGATCAAAATGCAGGGATGGCATTCACTGGATTTCAGGGGCGCGGACATGGTCGAGGTGGAATGGGACCAGGAAGGGGACACGGATAGCTGATTTGTTACAATTGCAGAGGGACAGGACATTGTGCCTGTGATTGTACAAATCTGATGAGAGCATCATGTTTATATTGTAACTAGTTTCATCATGAGATAGAAGATTGCCCCGCACTGATAGCAAGGTTGCGCGATGAAGGAACACTATAGCCTCCCTTGACTCAAAACCTGCAAATGATGAGGTCCGAGCCACACGAGGAGGACCCGAATGTAAACATCGTGCTCTGAAGTGGTATCACAATAGGAGATGACAAGGGCAAGCAACCTAAAGAGAGTGCCTGGGTTCGCAAGGCTCCAACAAAGGAACCAGAATTTGATTTGGAGTGCACAAAGGAGACATTCATGGACGCTAAGAAGAGCTTCACAGAGGCCTCCACTTCAGGTAGTAAAGACAATTTGGAACTAGAAATGGACCCGTCAATGCTCACTACCTTTCTGGAGACATGCATGAAGCTATTGTGTGACAACAAAGTGGTAAAGGCCCTACAAGAACTCATCACTAGATGTGCTAGACCAAGAGAACCGTGCGTAGTCCGTAAGCTCAGAAAGCACACAACACAAATAGGAAGGGAGATAAGTTTGACTGCATAAATAAGAGAATATGAAATGGATCAAGTGATTTTGGATATAGGATAGGACATGAACGTCTTGCCAAAATAAACATGGGAGCACATGGGCAGGCCTGCATTGCAATGGTATCCTATTAAACTACGAATGGCGAACCAACAAAAGATCCTACCGATGGGAAGATTACAGGGAATAACGGTAGATATCGAAGGTACAAGTGTGCTTGCAGATTTCGAAGTGATAGAGATTGTTGATGACAACAATCCATATCCCGCGCTACTGGGAATAGATTGGGTCACTGACATGAATGGAGTGATAAATTTAAAGAAGTGCAAGATGATTTTTGAGAAAAAATCACTACGCGTAGTGGTACCTTTAGACCCCATGAAAGGATCGCGCTACACAGAGCCGGTGCGTGACTGCGAGAGAAATGATGATCTAGAATTTATCTACAAGATAACTCTACAGGAGCATGACTGGGTGAATCCCACAGTAGATGGCAAGATTTCGTGGGAGCGCAAAAGCTCCAGCACCTCAGATTTGGATGAAGGGATAGAACGATGCCAGAACCAGTTACACAAGGTAACCACACTCAACTGCAACATGATGACAAGGTCACTACATTGCATGGCAACAGAAGTAAGAGATCTACCTATGTATGACGGGTTAACAGTGGTGGATGATTTCCTCAACAAATTTGAAAAAGAAGTGCCAGATCAATAGCGGTTCGATGCTCTGAAATGGGTACTACGTGCTACGCCCACAAGGTGGTGGCATACACATCAAAGAAGTTTTGAGGACTGACGTGACTGTAAAAAGATGATTCTCATGTGGTTTGGAAAGTCTCAGATGCGGATGAAAGCCAATTATGATGGACAAAATAGCTTGCATGCCCACCTCTCCAGATGGGTACAGGCGTATGGTTTGCAACCTACATGAACGCACACCATTCTTGTGATAGGAAACAGGACCAACAAGCAGGAGCAGGCAAGACGATGGCGCAAACAACGAAGTATGATAAGACCAAGTGCACCACAGATTATCCATGTGGAAGCCTTTGAAGAAGTATGCAAAGTACTGAACACTATCCACCATGTGAGACGCACTGACTGGGACCTGCGCATACCAATGGTTCTATGGGCTTATAGGACCATGTGCAAAACCCTGACCACTTGGGAACTTCCAATGTTGAAGTATGAAGCATATGCTGTAATCCCTATGGAGCATGCAAAGCCTAGTCCGCGCATAGTAGCACCCGTAGATACGATGGTTCACGAAGCTCGGAAAGAGGGAATCACACAACTACAAGAAGTAGAACACATGGGACTTGAGGAAGAAATCCAACAGGGAAATCTTAGACTTCGTGAACTTGAAAAAATAAAGGGTATGGTTAAGGAAGAAAAGCGCTTTGATGGACGCGAAGATCAAAAAGCTGAAGGACGAGATAAGGGAACAATTTCTCGTTGAAAAAACTAGGATCGTAAGGTAACGTGCGTATGATCATACTAACAAGTTTGAGAACTATTTCCATGAATTGGTTAGTTTGATGCCTTGTCTTGGACCACATATTGCTAAGCGTAGTGAACAGGGTAGTGCGTTACAAATGGGGAAGTGAGCGATGCCGACCACAACCATAGAGGGTGGGGATTCTCCAAGAACCGCGATGGAGGATAGGATGGAGCTCTACATGGGTGGTGCGACCACCTGACTAGCCAAGGAAAGGACAATATTAGTGCTCTAAGCAGTTGGAAGGGAGTGTGAGACTATAAACTATTCTACCCAGAAGCTGTGAGATATTGGAGATGAGCATAGAGGCAAAGAGTCACAAGGTCCACGACTGCACACGGGGGGTTGCATTGCCATGCAATTTGGCCAAAAAGTGATCGTTGAAGTCACTATTCATGATGGGATGCTCAACTTGAGGCCAAATGGAGCGAGCGGCAAACATTTAAGAAGCGATTTATGGGCAAGATTTGGGAAAATCTACCGCCAAGAAAGCATTAATGAACTAGAATAGGGGGGAACGGTCGAATTCGAATTTAAAAAGCATTATAAAACAAAAAGGGCTACCCAACAAACAACACTTGGTCATTTCAGAATTGAACGATTGAGCGGAGCCCTGAGCATTGATTGAGCCCCTGAATTCGCGAGTGACAGATTACAACCCAGATATGATGACAACAACTAAGGATGGTTTGGGAATAGAAGAGGTAATCGCCAGTGAGGCCGTGCAGGCGCTAACTATGGAGGATGTTCCAGAAGGTGTCGAGGTTGTGGCAAAGATCCCCAAATCACCACATATGTTAAGACCCAAGAAGGATAAGCAAGCAATGGCTCCTGTACGCGTGTCCCTGAGGAACCCGCTACACAACAAACTATCGATGGAAGAAAAGGGGAAAGCTGTCACGATAGAAACATATGAGGAAGAAGAAGATTTGTAGGCCCTTATCATCACAAAGGAAGAAGACAAAGGCATGGAGGTGGATATTCAACCTACACACTCTGTGAAAAACTACCAGCATATGTCCCCGCAAAAAGGGAAGGCCAAAGTTCCCAAGAACTTGGATGAAACCAAGAGTTCACTCTAGACCCTGCTCCTCCCAGACGACATTATGTTTGAAGGCACACACCTGGGCTGCGTGCCAACTATGAAATTTGAAGGTTGGGACCTCGCTGACCGTGAGAAGTTCCCTCACCTAGAGACCGAGAACGTCATGAAGTAGAACACCGTGGGGGTGGTGACAATGTTAGAGCCACATAAGTGGTTGCGCGGAGTGGAAAAGGCCGAGCTACTGAACCTACTATGGGTGTCGCATTTCCACCATGCCCCAATAGCCATTTTTATCAACAGGAAGCTGCTCTACTTGGTGCATGATGGGTATCTATGGCTGAAGGAGCCCATCCCCATCACGAAAGACCTAATTCATCACATTTCTTGGCTACCATACAAAGGAAAGGGCCTTGCAACTATATTGGAAGGGAAGGGTAGTGATTTGGCCCTTGCGGAGGCCATGAAGATGAAGTACAAGCTGGAGAAGAAGAAGAGCGGCTACGCCATCTCCAGCATCAAGGACAAAGAGGTACACGTAGCAACCCAAATCCTGGTAGGCAAAGTTATGTGAAAGTGCCACACAGATGAGGTACCTGCACCAGTGATTGCACTGGCCGAGAAGTGCATGGAGGGGGTCCAGTTTAACTGGGTTGAATTCCTCTGCACGTAATTCTTGAAGAATTGTCACGAAGCCCAGGAACAGGGTAAAACCTTCCACTATGCATGGTTGTTGCTGTCCATAGTGCTCGTAGCAGGGGAATTACTGGAGGATAGTCAATTCCCCATAATTGACAGAGATTTATCATAGGCTGTAAATTACGCTTCACTTTAGGCCACAAAGGATGTAAAAAGGATACGCGACAACAAGATCTTCTGGGTGCTCATGGAGATGAACATCGGAATGTGGATCAAATGGAAGCCACACTTGTCGCCCATGGTGTATAATGGTCTACAGAGTTTTGCATAATTCAAAGCAGAAATGCATAATATATACATCAGGGCGTGAAAGGATCCAATGAAGTAGTGGACAAAACTACCCTTTGTAGCCACTAACAATTCCATTTTCAATGTCTTGGAGGCATGGCCACCAGAATGGTGCACCCCAGACATGGTGAAACTTGAGAGGTCAGTAACACAAAAGAAGACGGACGATGCCAAGCTACGTGTCACACAATTGGCCAAAAAAGGGTGGAAGGAAACAACAACAGCTGAGGTATAGGTAGCGCGGAAAGTAGCACAAAAGGCTGTTGAGCAGAAAAAGGACGCAGAAGCAGCAACATCAGCATAAGAAGCCACCA
Source organism: Pinus taeda (assembly GCA_000404065.3). NCBI lineage: Eukaryota > Viridiplantae > Streptophyta > Pinopsida > Pinales > Pinaceae > Pinus > Pinus taeda. The sequence goes on from APFE030185551.1 coordinate 99,559, forward strand.
CGAAGGTGGGTGAGGGCCAAGAAATGCCCTCGCAGGGGCAGGAGGCAGAGGAAGCAGAAACAGAAGAAGGAGGCGTGGACCCACGAACTGCGTCCACACAGTTGAAGCGCCCACACACGGCAGAGCGAGCAGGACCAAGGAAGAAAGTCAAGGCCTCGAAATTGGCCATTGAACTGATCAACCTAACTGAGGGTGATCTACATGAAATCAGCGAGATGGTGCACGATGTCACAAATGAGGCCCTTCAGGATTTCATGCAGGAGAACCAGATTGTGTTGGGGGACCTCAGAGCGTAGTTGTAGGAGTTAAGGTGCATCCCCCTCAGGTGGGTACCCTTTCAACCCATCTCGTAGTAGGATTCTCAGTAGCAGAGCAGATGTTGCACGCACGGATGGCAAACATAATAGTGTTTCTAGAAGGGGCTCTAGTGACATCGAATGAGGCCAATAGATTTCCGGTTAGCATGATGAAAGGCCTTGGCCTTAATCTAGCTGCCCTTCCATGTGAGACACTATATCTGTTACAGGATGGGATAACGACAGAGTTGCGCGCTAGGGAGAGCTACGCAATCCAAGTCCTCAGCGAGTAAAAGATAAACATGGAACAACTCAGCTTGCAACATGATGAATTGGTGTCACAAAATCAACAGTTGGTGCAGGTGGTAGATGCCACTTGCTGAAGCGTCCCGGAGCTAGCCATCCCAGCAAATCTACCAGTGGAGGTGCGGATCCATAGGTTAGCAATAGGAGTCTACGAGGCCAGGGAAGAAACAAACAAGGTTCAGTTGGAGCTAAATCTTCATATCACCGAGCTATAGTCAAAGGCGCAACCATCCACTCCCCCAGAAATCAGAGAATAGCGTGCTAGAGCTATCAAAGTGGGACTGGAGGAAATCAGAGGTGCAGTACAAGACTATACCAACATGTTGGAACAAGCACTTGAGGTCCTCACAACTCTGTAGGAGGACCCCAACATCTAGTGCTTGGATACAGAAGCGCAAGAACTCCAACAAAAATACAACAGTGTCTAAGGAACTACACAGATAGCAGTCTTCACCCAGAGTCTTGCAAGGATGTAGCAAGCTAAAGCACTGAAGGAGCAGGTGGATGCAGTGTGACACAAGGAGGCAGTTCTCAAAGTATGCATCCAGCCTTGGATCGATGGGGCTTTCACTATCACGGTAGCCATCGAAGGAAAGCTCGTGCACATACAAGGTATGCACACAAAGATCCAGGGAAGCACTCCAGACACAGAGGTCTCAGAACAGTGGATGCAGCAGATCCATCAAACAAAAACTCAGTGCATCGCTGACCTTAGCACAGTGCGAGAACTGATGGAGGGACTTCGTGAAAATATCGCCACGCCGACAAAGTGACTCAAGGGCGAGTCACAATGTTTGTGTTGGGGGCCTGTCAGCATGGAATACCCCCAAGGCATGTTTTGGGGCTCAAAGCCCAAGTTTTGACCCGATATTGTTGTAAAGACTTCACAACTTGCGGGCATGGAGCGCAAAATGTATGATAGAGTTACAGGGTTGTCCACCCTAGTCTTGTAATGTAAGGTCGACCTACCCATGGTCTGTGGACCATGGGATTGTATAAATAGAGTGAGGCTCTAAGTGTAAGAGTAAGCAAGGAAGTAGGAGAGAAGAAAGAGTCTAAGTATCTGAGTGTGTCTTTGGTCGTAGAGTAGGAGAAGGCTTTGCAGTTGAGTGCGTAGAGGCCTAGTAGTCCGCAGCTGAGTGCACGGACCCCTGCAGTTGAGTGCACGGACCCCTGCAGCTGAGTGCGCAGGGCGGAGTCGAGTCTGTAACCAAGGAAGGAATTAATAAAGATAAGTTTGATATCATATTTGTGTATATGTTCTTGGGTCAATGCATGTTTGATATAAATTGCAAATATACTGTTTATTTACTCCGCGCACCTGTATGAATGGTTTATATCGTTAAGTATAACTTAAAGCATGCAAGTACTCTAAATTAATCAACTAACATTGGAATACTAGTAAGGACTTGGGTAATAACAGCATTCAACCCTTGAGTAGGGCTGCACGAAGGCAACATCTCAGGCTGTATGGTACGGGAAAGTGCGCATAGCGACACGCGCGCAGGGTCAAACTGTGAAACACTTGAACTCATTAGACATCTCCAGGGTGCAGAAACCTGGTTCTAGAACCATCCCATGCTACTTCGGATGAGACTTTAGTCTGCACTCCATGGACTGTTGCCGAAAGGGCCAGTAGTACTGGGATTTGTTTGGCTAAATCAACTCTAAACCTGGGTCAGGCCCCAACAAGCCAACAAGGAAACAAAGATTTCCTGCCTTACCACTTGCTTAAAACAATAATATTCTATCTTGGTTATCATATCTAGATTCACTATGACTCAAATATTTATAGCCTTTCTATTACAATACCATGGCTCACAGCCTATGGGTGAGTCTCAAAACCAACCTATCACTTACCCATACAAGGGGCTAAAGCCCCTTTGAATATTACTTGGCTTCCAAATTTCGTGGAGACTTTACATTCTTTACAAAATTCTTCTCAAAAATTGGTTAAACTAACCCAAAATTGACCCTAGGGACCCTATCCCAAAAGAGTGTAAGCATCTTAACTGCTCCTGTACGATCAAGAACTAGCAATAGTCAAGATAAACACAGCTCTATGATTGCTAATTATTTGGAAAACCCATAAAGGATAACATAGGAGATCTCATGTAGGGATATTGGAAATAACAGGCTACCATCAACTAGTGTTTCTAAGGAGATATTGGGTATAAATTATCTAAAAGAAGTAACAGTTTACATCATCAGCTAAACAATGCCACTTCATTTAGTAAACCTCATGAAAATGGGGGTCGCAAAGCTAAGGAACTAGATTTGTTCCCCAGGGTCTATGTGTCATGAATCCGGTGAATCTGACACGATTCGAGTCTGGAAATTGTGACACGACATGTCTAATCGAGACACGATCAAATCCAAATCATGTCACAATTGGACATGATGTGTCATGATTTCTGGACACGAATCAGAAAAAGGAGCGACTCGCCTTTCCTCACTTCTTTTTTTACATCACTTGTTTACTTTGCTGTGGGTTTGTTGTGGATGTTTGGGAACAAGGAGAAAATGGTGTGGGATAATTTTCAAGGAGATTCAAGCAATATGTAAGTGCATTTTCTATCTAATATTTTTGAATTTTTATTACAACAATTTTCATATGTATTGCTGTTATGAATTTGTGCATTTTTGGTCTATTTTTTTAATAGCATTCACGGCTCAATCAAGGGAAACTGGGAAGGGGAAAAGGAAGGGGAAGAATTTCTCCATTGGAGATGCCCCTCCTCTCCCAATTTCATCAGATTCTATTGCAAGTAATGTTGAGGGAAGACTTCCTCCTAAATGTAACATTGACAAATATCCCTTGTGGAAATATGCCACAAGAGAGCAAGGGTCACTGAGCAAGGTGAAGGGAGGAGTTAATGTGAGTTGGAATTGCAAATATTTCCACAATACTTTCATGAGCACATATTTCCATGTGAAAGGTCATTTGTTGACTTTACCAGGTTGTGGAATTGGAACTTGTACAAAGGTGCCTTTATCAAATAGGAAATAAATGGAAAGGGAGTCCAATATTGGTATGGAAAATGTAGCTGAAAAAAAAAAAAAAAAATCCAAGAATGATGACCCTCTTCCATTCTTGATGAAAGGCAACAACAAATTCCCATTTGAGAGTTCTAGTGGGGGACAAGTAGTAAAAAGAAAGTCAATTTCACTTGGTCCAATGGACAAGATTTTTCAGAAGGAGAAACATGAAGAGCTTGATCTCACCATTTCCTTTTTTTTTTCTATCAAAACTTCATATCCTTTAATGTTGCATGCTCACCTCTATTTATTGAGATGTGTCGAGCTCTAACTCAAGGGGATTCATCAAGGTATGTTCCTCCTGGGTAGAACGACATTGTTGATGAAGGCAAAAAAAGAAGTGGAAAAAATGCTTGATACTATTAAAGCATCATGACCAACATCTGAGGTTGTAATTGTTTCTAATGGATGGACATATCAAGCATGAAATAAACTCATCAGCTTCATGGTGTCTTCCTTGTATGGTCTAGTTTTCTTGAAAGTAGTGGATACACTTGGACAATACAAGGATGCACAATATATGGGTGAGTTGTTTATTAAAGTCATTGAAGATGTAGGTGTTGATTCTTGTGTGAAAATTATTACAGATAATGCATCTGTTTGGAAGGATGATGGCATTATTGTGGAAGCTAAATATCCACAAGTGTTTTGGACACCTTGCATTGTCCATTCATTGAACTTAGCATTGAAATTAATTGCTTCTGATGTGATTTGGATTGGTAACATTATTGAGGATGCACGACATATCCGTAACTTTGTACAAAATCATACAAATTCACTCACTAACTACAAGGAGTACAACAATCTATCATTTTTGAATAATACAAATACATGGGTTGCCTCTTCATTCATCATGTTGAAGAGGTTGAGGGAGGTCAAGGCTGCTCTTAGGGACATGGTTATTTCAGAGTTTTGGTCTTTTTGGAGAAAGATAGATCAAGTAGCCTCTAAAAGAGTGAAGGACACAATATTAGATGATGTTTTGTGGGAGAGGGTAGATCTACCAGGTTGTGAAAGGTCATTTGTTGGCTTTATCAGGTTGTGGAATTGGAGCTTGTACAAAGGTGCCTTTATCAAATAGGAAAGAAATGGAAAGAGAGTCCAATGATGGTATGGAAAATGTGGCTGCAAAATAAAAAAAATCCAAGAATGATGACCCCCTTCCATTCTTGAGGAAAGGAAGCAACAAATTCCCATTTGAGAGTTCTAGTGGGGGACAAGCAACAAAAAGAAAGACAATTTCACTTGGTATAATGGAAATTATTTTTCAGAAGGAGAAAAGGGAAGAGCTTGATCTCACCAATGCCTTTTTTTCTATCAAAACTTCATATTCTTTAATGTTCCATGGTCACCTCTATTTATTGAGATGTGCTGAGCTCTGACTCAAGGGGCTCCATCAGGGTATGTGCCTCCTGGGTCAAAGAAGCTTAGAACCACATTGTTGACGAAGGCAAAAAAAGAGGTGGAAAAAATGCTTGATCCTATTAAAGCATCATGGCCAACATCTAGGGTTAGCATTTTTTCCAATGGATGGACAGACCCAACATGGAACCAACTCATCAACTTCATGGTGTCTTCCTTGAATGGTCCAGTTTTCTTGAAAGCAGTGGATACACTTGGACAATACAAGGATGCACAATATAGGGGTGAGTTGTTTATTAGAGTTATTGAAGATGTAGGTGTTGATTCTTGTGTGCAAATTATTACAGATAATGCACCTATTTGCAAGGATGTTGGCATCATTATGGAAGATAAATATCCACAAGTGTTTTGGACACCTTACATTGTCCATTCATTGAACTTAGCACTGAAATCAATTTATTTTGATGTGCTTTGGATTGGTAACATTATCGAGGATGCACAACATATCCGTAACTTTGTACAAAACCATACTATCACTATCTACAAGGAGTACAAAAATCTATCTTTGTTTAAGATTGTGGATACATGGGTGGCCTCTTCATTCATCATGTTTAAGAGGTTGAGGGAGGTAAAGGATTCTCTTGGGGACATGGTTATTTCAGAGTGTTGGTATTTCTAGAGAAAGACAAATCAAGTGGCCTCTAAAAGAGTGAAGGACACAGTGTTAGATGATGCTTGGTGGGAGAGGGAAAATCTACCAGGTTGTGAAGGGTCATTTATTGGCTCTACCAGGTTGTGGAATTGGAGCTTGTACAAAGGTGCCTTTATCAAAGAGGAAAAAAAGGGAAAGAGAGTCCAATGTTGGTATGGAAAATGTGGCTACAAAATAAAAAAAAAAGCAAAGAATGATGACCCCCTTCCATTATTGAGGACATGCAACAACAAATTCCCATTTGAGAGTTCTAGTGGGGGACAAGCAGAAAAAGCAAAGGCAATTTCACTTGGTCTAATGGACAATATTTTTCAGAAGGAGAAACAAGAAGAGCTTGATCTCACCAATGCCTTTTTTCTTCTATCAAAACTTCATATCCTTTAATGTTGCATGCTCACCTCTATTTATTGAGATGCATTCTGCTCTAACTCAAGGGGCTCCATCAGGGTATGTGCCTCCTAGGTCAGAGAAGCTTAGAACCACATTGTTGATGAAGGAAAAAAAAGAGGTGGAAAAAATTCTTGATCATATTAAAGCATCATGGCTAAAATCTAGTGTTAACATTGTTTCTAATGGATGGATAGATCCAACATGACACCAACTCATCAATTGCATGGTGTCTTCCTTGAATGGTCCAGTTTTCTTGAAAGTAGTGGATACACTTGGACAATACAAGGATGCACAATATATGGGTGAGTTGTTTATTAAATTTATTGAAGATGTAGGTGTTGATTCTTGTGTGAAAATCATTACAGATAATGCACCTTTTTGCAAGGATGCTAACATGATTGTGGAAGATAAATATCCACAAGTGTTTTAGACACCTTGCATTGTCCATTCATTGAACTTAGCATTGAAATCTATTTCTTTTGATGTGCTTTGGATTGATAACATTATTTGAGGATGCGCAACATATCCGTAACTTTGTACAAAATCATACAAATACCCTCACTAACTACAAGGAGTACAACAATCTATCATTGTTGAAGATTACAGATACATGGGTTGCTTGTTCATTCATCATGTTGAAGAGGTTGAAGGAGGTCAAGGTCGATCTTGGGGACATGGTTATTTCAAAGTTTTGGTATTTTTTGAGAAAGACATATCAAGTAGCCTCTAAAAGAGTGAAGGACACAATGTTAGATGATGCCTAGTGGGAGAGGGTAGATCTACCAGGTTGTGAAAATTCATTTGTAGGCTTTACGAGGTTGTGGAATTGGAGCTTGTAAAAAGATGCCTTTATCAAAGAGGAAATAAATGGAAAGGGAGTCCAATGTTGGTATGGTAAATGTGGCTGCAAATTAAAAAAAGCCAAGAATGATGACCCCTTCCATTCTTGAGGAAAGGAAACAACAAATTCCCATTTAAGAGTTCTAGTGGGAGACAAGAAGTGAAAAGAAAGATAATTTCACTTGGTCCAATGGACGAGATTTTTAAAAAGGAGAAATAGGAAGAGCTTGATCTCATTAATTTTATTTTTTTTTCTATCAAAGCTTCATATCCTTTAATTTGCATGCTCACCTCTATTTATTGAGATGTGCCAAGGTCTAACTCAAGGGGCTCCATCAGGGTATCTTCCTCCTCGGTCAGAGAAGTTTAGAACCAAACTGTTGACGAAAGCAAAAAAAGAGGTGGAAAAAATGCTAGAGTCTATTAAAGCATCATGGAAAACATCTGGGGTTAGCATTGTTTCTAATAGATGGACAGATCTAGCATGACACCAAATCATCAATTTCATGGTGTCTTCCTTGAATGGTTCAGTTTTCTTGAAAGCATTGGATACACTTGGACAATACAAGGATGCACAATATACAGGTGAGTTGTTTATTAAAGTTATTGAAGATGTAGGTGTTGATTCTTGTGTGAAAATCATTATAGATAATGCAACTATTTGCAAGGATTCTAGCATGATCATGGAAGCTAAATAACCACAAGTGTTTTGGACACCATGCATTTTCTATTCATTGAACTTAGCACTGAAATCTATTGATTTTGATGTGCTTTGGATTGGTAACATTATTGAGGATGCACATCATATTCATAACTTTGTACAAAATCATACCAATGCCCTCACTATCTACAAGGAGTACAACGATCTATCATTGTTGAATATTGCAGATAGACAGGTTGACTCTTCATTCATCATGTTGAAGAGGTTGAGGGAGGTCAAGGCCGATCTTGGGGACATGGTTATTTCAAAGTTTTGGTCTTTTTGGAGAAAGACAGATCAAGTAGCCTCTAAAAGAGTGAAGGACACAATGTTAGATGATGCTTGGTAAGAGAGGGTAGTTCTAGTTATTCAGATCACGGACCCTATCATTTCCTTGCTTCGGTTTGCAGATATAGACCAACCCATCCTAGGAGAGGTTTATGAGGGATGGGGTTCCATGATTGAGTTTGTGAGGAGCATTATTTTACAGAGTGAGTGCCCTGAGTATGAGACATCATTAGAGGCCTTCTTCACCACTATAAAGGATATTCTTGTAAGCCTATGGGACAAGAATTGCACACCTTTACATTGTTTGTATCACTCATTAAACCCAAAATAATACAACCATGAGTGGCTGAATGGTTGACGTCCCCGCATATTCCCTCCTCAAATGGATGGTTAAATCTTAGGGGGGAAGAAATATGCATTTAGGCTGGTTTTTCAAGATCAAGCATCCCTTGATGAGGTGGAGGATGCCTTTGCAGAGTTTTCCACTAGCACTGATCGATTTGTAGGATATGATCTAGTTAGAAAGAGGGGGACTAAGAAGCCCTATTCTTGGTGGGAAAATCATGGGGAAACAAGCCCTCCTCTACAATTATTAGTCACGAGGCTCATATCTTAGGTGACTTCATCCTCTTGGTGCAAGAGGAATTGGAGCACATATGGGAATTTTTATAGTGTCAAGAAGATCAGGGTTGAGCAGTGTATGTGAACACCAACATTCATCTTATTTACAGGAAGAGGGATGAGTGGTTGAAGGGAAAGAAAAATATGTGGGATGTCTTTCCTAATGATATGGGTCTGGACAACAATGCTGAGTTGGCATTAGCCAACTTGGATCTCAATGATCGAGTGCTAGAGCCTGTTACATTTGATGACAATGATACTGTAGAGGGGTCATCATCCACACCAGAAGATGCAAATATGACTTTGGATACAGAGGAGGAGGATGCAGCAAAGGAGAGAAGTGGTAACCATGATGATTAAGACAGTGATGCTGATTTTGATGATGACTATGAGGATTGATGACTCATGAGTCATGAGCTACCTACTTCCTTGAGGATTTTATACTTGTATTTGTTTTGTATTTTCTATTTCTATTTTCCATTGGCATTGCACTACCTATGTAACACATTTTTATTATGATGACTTAATGAGAAAACTAGAGTTGTCAGTATCTTTATCTTACTATATTGTCTTTCTTCTATTGGACCATTGATGAATTGAATATGTATTATGATTTATCATTTATGTCACAATTTTATTTATATGTGTTATGCATAATGTTACTTTGTAAACAATAAAACTTACATCTAGATGAAGATCTATGTTTGAAATCAATGAATTTGTATCATGAATGAGAATTTGTGTAAGAAATATCTAATTTAATATATATATATATATATATAATATATATATATATATATATATATATATATATATATATATATAATATATATATATAATAATAATAATAATAATATAATAATAAATAATCTATAACGTATCTGAACATGTCCTATTTCGAGGGGTCAACGTGTCTATATTCGACACTCGAATCCCTGTATCCATCAAATCTCGTATCCAAATGTTAGGTGACTTAGCCACAAATTTGAAGGTGAAAAGGATAAGGTGATCTCCATGGTAAAATATCACATGAAGTGCACACTCACAAGGGAACATATAGGTAAAAGCATCTGCATTTTTCCCTCTTTTATGGTTTGTCCCTATAGAGTTGATTTTACTAGGTGTACACTGTATGCATCTCAAAATTTCTCTTTAGGAAATCCTATTTTTATTCCAAGAAAAACTTTTTGGGGAAACCCAATGGATGTTGCCCATGTTCATGGATGGCATCCTTGGTAAACCCATTGACATTGACTAGTGCACTTCACCCAAGGGATTTTGAACAAGGCACCTGTCAGCACAAAACTAGTCAAATACATAATAACATTAATGACATTCGGTTGGGTTAACCCCTTGGGTTCAATAAATCATAATCAACTACACTATTTTCCACATTAACATATTGACTTGTTTAAGATTTTGTTAGAGTAGCCATAACGATCCAATCATATTCCTATTTTTATTTTGGTTTTTAATTCTTCAATAAATTAGTGGTACACATTCATAAACAATATATATGCATGAATAACATAAGGACCGAAATCAACAATATGATTCTTCACAAAATGAAAATAAGCAAGGTTGACTGCTCAATGAAACCATGTAATAATTCCACCAGTACCAAATTGTTTGCAATATCAGCAATTTAGGAAACCAAATCCAACTGAAATTATGATATGTTACTAAAAAATAGGTGAGATATATTAATCTATTATCTACTGTGCTATTCTGGATTACTACATAGGATTCTAACTATAATGCAGATAACCTTTAGGCTTAGAGAATAGGAGCTCAACTACCTTTCCTCTGGGTACCTGTAGCCCAGAAGGGTATCTTTTTCAACTCTCTACACAATACATAGTCATAGAAGTATTGTTGGAATGGAGCAGATTCCTGTTGAAGGATGTGGTTTCCCTAATGTTGTTACTTACAGCCCTAGGAGGGCTGATTCCAAGGTTGTTTCCTTCAAAAAAATCCTAGAATAACTTCAGTCCTTTGTTGTTTCTTCATTGTGCCTTGAATGAGCCTCAATTGTACCTTTGTTGTTCTCAAACACACCCTAGAAGATTCACAAACCAAATTATTCTTAATGAGTATGTGCCATGCTATCTTGGTTAGCGTTTATAACCTTAAGGAGGACTTCTTCTGCCCTATATTCCCTTGACCAAATAAACTAGAGCTTCAATACAATGCCCAACAATTAATAAACCAAAATATTGTAACACACCCCCTTATAGCCTGACCCAAAGGACGTGGTTATTAGGTTGACCTAACTTTGTAGGTGCAATTAAAAGAATGGAGTCCATTTTTTCCCTTTTATATTCCAAATATATAAGTCTCCAAAATATCAAAATGCTTAGGTTTTTCTCCTCCATTCCAACCATGAGTACCAATGAGGAAATGCATCTCTATTTATAAAGAGATTCTCAACTAATATTTCAAGAAAATTCCACTAACATAACCTATGAAGTAAAAAACACTTCTATAACATTAACGAATCCAAAATAAATAAATTATTTGATGTTCAAGCCACATGTTTAGTAATCAAGCGAAACAAGCCCCAAATAGAAAGTGATTGGATCCAATTGCATTTTTAGAACTAGTCTATCAGAATTGGATGCAGAAAGCTCCATTTGGTTGCAAATAGAAGTAGTCCTCAAGCACTATGAGAGATATATTTACCATCACACCATTCAAGAAATTTTGATACAATGGAAAGATATACCACTTGAGGTGGCACCTTCCAACCTGCTAACATTCTACACCAATTTCCACATCCCAACTCTTCAGGATATGGTTGTTCTCTAAGGGGAAGGACTTGCTGGGGTCCTAGCCTCCCTAACCCTTAATAGATAGATTAATATATAGTTATATAAGAAAGGCTGTCATTATTGACACTGATGCTAGTAGTGCGACTGCAACTATTGTGAGAGGAATTGCTAGAAGGTTTTCCTCCTCTAGGATTTTCTAGAAGGTTAGAAAGTAGTACATATAAAGGTAGAACAATTGTAAAAGGTGTCCTCGAGAATTATTGTAACTAAGATTTACTCTACTAGAGGTTCCCCCTAGAAGAGGCAAGTGAACATTATGCTCCTAAAACTCAAGGTACCTTATTTTGGTTACCATTACAATTGCATTGATTATTTTTATTTCTTTATACTAAATATCTGGATGTTATTTTCCTTTACCTTTTTTTCTATATGGTATATTACTCTTATCTTATAATACAAGCTTTGAAATCCTCAAACTCTACTTATATATCTTGTGAATTCCATATATGCTTACCACATTATATCGTAGAGCTTGTTATATTATTTCTAATCATAGACTAGATGACAACCCCTAGGAGGATTACCAAGGTTTGGAGAGTAGAATACAAACCCTAGAAGAAATATCAAACTCAAGTTACTAGGATTGGTTGGTTTTAGGTGAAATTACACACCCAGTGTTTGGAGCCTATCCAAATATTGATAACATTAGAATACTCTCTAAAGTTGCAAAAAGAAAATTTCTCTTGTCCTTACCTTTGAACACATTTGATAATTTGAGATTGGTTTTATTAGAGTGCCAATGGACATTACATTCTCTCACTGGATAGTCTCATTTACAAGAGATTTATTTACCATGCTCATCTAAAGTCTATCCTTGCAATATAGAACCACATTTCCCCTAATTTGATCCAAGCCAAAAAATCCATTGAACTTTCTTGTAAATTAAGGCATCCCTCTAGTATGACATCATCTTCCCTAAACAACCTACATGTATGAGCACTAAGCATTGTGGAAAAATATTGAATTTCAATCTTCTTCCATTGATTTTCTAGCTAGTAGTCCTAGATTGGATCCTTTCTTGTCCTATCAATCAAGGGAGAAGATAAATCATATTACAGTTCAATCTGATTTAAACTTGTCACCAAATATAGCAAATGGATTGTCATTGAACCAATATACTAGCAAGAGGGGCCAACAACTCAAGGCTATATCTCCACTACAACTAATGTAATTCACATGTCAAAGAAGAGCCTTGGTGTGCATTATTGAATCAGAGGTCAAAATGGGCTTATAGGAATGTTGTAATTTTAAACATGTTGGTGTTAGCTCACTTCCTAAAATTTTATGTTATAGATTTAAGATGCACACTCCATTCTTTAATAACCTTACTCATATTTTGTTTGTTCGTTATATGTCTTCAATCATGCAACTAAGTTTTCTAACGTCTTCTACACTCTTCATAATTTAATCATTGTTTCCAATAAACTACAATAGATCCCAAGTTGTAACATTTAGTGCTAAAAAGTCTAACATTTTACCTTTCCTGGAAGGAAATGGCTCAAGGGCTTTAGTTCCACTTTCTTGGATTCTCAATTGGTACATTGTTTCTTCCCTTTACTAGTTTTTAGTTGACATGTATAGGAACTCGGAAGATCTTGGGATTCTACAGAAGGAATGCAACTATAACTACCTTGATATTGAGAATATATTTAAATAAAGAGAGTTGTGATGATCTCTATAGTACTTAACATCCCTCTGCAAGAAATATTACTACATTGACATTTTTATGCTTTTAACTCTTGTTCATCTTTCAATGCAAGTATCCAGTTCACTGGACATTACTACTTTTCCATATTCAGTATCCATGATAACCTTTAGGTTTTAAACACTGGGCCATCCATCTAGAGTATAAACTATTATTCATTTCAACCACTTTATGGTAGTTTGCAATTTTCATAGATAAATATTTAAACAATTATACATTGAGGACTTCATCTCAATGGAATAAGCATCACACAAATTACAGTTGCTGAGAGGGGTGCCAAGGAATGACTTTTAGAACCATTAGAAATTGACCCAGGAACCATCTAGAAAAGTATGTCGCATCCAAGGGAATATAAACATTATCTTACATCTTGCACATCTAATTTATTTTTTCAAAAAAGCTGGTAGTTGCATTGGGAAATTCTCAAGAAAGACCCAACATAGAAATTTACTAGAATTGTAGCAGTCCATATTTTGCACGCAGAGAGACTGAACTAACCTTCATTCTTCAGTGTAATAGAAGAAATACAATAATCTGTTGGATCAATTGACATAATATTTTCAAAAAGGGATAAGGATGATGATGTGAATCTTTAAAAGTCTCTCATATACAACATGTATATGGTTTTTTTGGCTTGAAAAAAGTTGCATGTAGCAATTTCAAAATTTTCCAATTCTCCTCTAATGGTGAATCACATATCTTAAATATTTTGTTCGACTATTCTACCTCTATGAATCCATGAATTATTGGTTTCTCTGCCAATAATTATACTATAAGGAAACAACACTCCAAAGATAAATATTTGAATCATAGTCTATAGCCCCAAAAATAGTTCCGGGAGTCAATACCAAAGGGTAACTATACTACTAGTCATAGGTTGCTTCTGATCGGGATAACAAAATGTAGACAATCCAAAATCAACAATTTTAAAGGTGACTCCATTGTAAAGAAGCATATTGGAACCCATAATATTATGATGCAATACACCTCTATTAAAATTTTGTTCAAGCCATGAAAGAAACTATTGCAAGTAGCAATTTACCTGAGGTTTAGTAAAAGACAAAAGTACTTAATATTGGATAATTTGTAAGACCTAAAAGGTCATGCTCCATGTATTCAAATACAAGGTGCACTACAATACATTCTCGAGCTTACCAGTCCCTCTTGTTTGATCAAATTAGGATGATCAAGTCTTTTCAAGACCAAAATATCCCTTTCCATAAACTTTTCACTTCCAAATTCCAAATTGTCAAAACGAACCTTGTATCTATATATTTTCCCAGTATCTATATCTTGAGCCTTGTAAATATTGTTATATGTCCCAAGTTTTCCTAGTATCTATATCTCTAACCTTGTAAATGTTATTATATGTAGCTTAACCAACCTTATGGAATTCGCCAAAGGTGTTAGCTCTACATGGAATCTAGCCTTTAATTTATTTTCTAGAAATGGTAGAAAACCATGTAGGACAGGCACAACTTGTTCACCCTCAATATGCTTTGGAATGTTTCTTAATCTTGTAATAAAATCCCATAGCACTTGATATTGTAATAAAATCCCATAGCATGAGCAACCCTTCTCATTTTTCTTCTCTGATAATCCATCTCCATTTCTAACTGCCATGTGGATATCCTACCCATTCTTTTGATTAATTCCCTCTTTCTCATTCTTAGCATTTTGAAAGTTAAGGGACACGTTATCAAATTCCATGATAATATTGACCCTTGCAATAATAAAAATTTACAAAAATATTATGAGTTTATAATCAATCATTTCATAACAATGCATAAAGATAGTTGCATTTGTGGATGATAGCCTCGTTAACATATAGTAACTCCATTCCACGATTTTCATCACTACAAAACAAAATAGCCACAACCATAGTTTCATAAGGTTTGTCCATGGGTATTCTTTTTATTCGAAAATAAGACTATCACTAATGGTGCATTCTCTGCCAAATTCAAATCCCATTCATATGCGTGGCCTACTGTTTGCGTGAAGTAGCTTACTCTCATTGAAAAATTGTTTACAATTAGTTGCTTTCCCATGGCTCTCCTAATTCAGTCTGCCTCATCAGTGTATTTGAAATTTCATAATGGTACTTGAGACAAATAAAAGAATTTGCTCATCACTGTCCAAAATCCATTTATAATTTATTTTGTAGTGAAACACAAAGAGGTCTAAGGAATTGGTTCATTGATTATACAGGAAATGGATCAACAAACAACAAAGGGATGATTAGGCTATTGTAGGGGATGCGTTGAACATATTGATGGAGGTGTGTGTAGTCTATGTGGCTTTCATATGACCGCGTATAATTCTAGTGTAGCTTCAGAAATTACATTTGGTTTGGAGGATGTCTACAGGCTCATGGCAATTCAACTCTAACATTGAATTTTCCCATCAGAAAAAAAAATTCTAAGAGGAGAGGGGACTAGCCTAGGAAAAATGAAAAACACCCAGCAATGCTAAATATGCCCAACAATCCACTAGACTCAAGTACATCAATTTGGAAACCTCCTATGTAAGTGCAATGACATTGAGATGATTTCCATTGATCTTCAATCTCCAAGTATAAAGGATGGAGGAAAATAGTGCACTGTTAAAATTCATTAAATACTAGTGGGGATTATAGGATGGAACTCTTTATCATAACCATGTGTGCAAATGGAACTAACAATACACCATAAATGACAACAATAATCTCACATAGAGTACATAATTTATATTATCTTTTTATATAAATTATATTCATAACATTAAAACACACAGATATGGAGAGATTTTCCTAGAAACCCAACTAGGAAGAAAAATGGGTTGATTGAAGATTTTATTAAGCAGGAAATTAATTACAAAAGGGTGAGCTATATACATATTTGGTGTATTATTGCATACTGAAAGGAAACTTGCAGATGATGATGGCTCAACAACAATATTCACTCATCACAGGATAGAGTATGTCTTCCTCTCATCTAATCATCAAGCAGATTACTTCTTTGAGCTATAATCTTTGATATTCTCCATTTCCTTGTCATCTCTTCTCTCTATTGAATTCCCTTCTTCTCTAGAGCCTGCATTTTTAATGGACTACCTGTGAAGGCCAACCATTACAATGGTTGTTTCAACTTCCAAGTGAATTATGGACATTTTCTCAAATTTTCCAGAATAAAAACAATTAAATGATTTTTACAAAATTTACAAAGAGATTTTGGCGAAGATCCAATTCAATCAAATTTCCTCTTTCTCCATCTGTCCTTGTTTATTTTTTTCTTGTGGTCTAGGACTTTGCTACTAACTCAGTGATAATTTGTAGCATCTTCTATCACCACTATTTAATGCTCTCAACACCTGTAGAACATCATAATTTTTTAGCTACCCCAATGGTTTCCATCCCCATAGCTTTTGCTTCTTTTAAAATTTGGAGGTAGAGATCAAATTCTTATCCCCATTCTTTTCCAAGAACCTTTCCTAATTGTAGAGATTCAAATGCCATCATTACCAATCATGAAACCCCTTGTAAAATCCACCAAATCTATTTCAATATCTAAGATACCTCTTTCCATGTAAGGATACCTTCTATGTTACAATTTCTTACACAATTGATGATGTCATGCATATAAAGGGTTCCTTGATGCTTTGTTGATGCCTAGCTTGTTCCGTCCTATTTTAGTTTGATATTTGATGACAAAGTTGTTTTCCTGCTTCTATTTTGGTAAGGCTAAAGCTAATGTATCTTTTTGATGTGTTTTGTTGCTAGCCTAGACAACATAGGCTTATTAATACTACCAAAACACTTTTCATTATGCTTTACATTGTGGGTACCATAAGAAATTTAAATTTGAGAATGAACATCCTTGATAGATTTTTCCACTTGGACATTTTTCTGGTATTGTTCTGAGATTTTTTTCAAATTGGACCATTGAAAACAAGCCTTTAGTATATTTTCCCTTGGAGAATGAGATATTTTTGATAACATAATATGGATTGTGTATTAATTCCCTTCTATTATCACTTATGATGTTCTATCTCTAATTGGTCTTTCCCAATTTCCAGATTCATTACAAAATCTAACAACCACATTCCAAGTTTTGTATTATCTAATGTGTATGAATCATGCTAGGCCCTCCCTTTTTGTAGTCATCTCTTGAATCAAGAAACTAATAACATAAGTGTCTTCTTTTTCCTTGCACCAATAAAAAGGTTTTGAGAAGACTGTCCATTTACAAGTAATGTATTTGGGAAAGAATCTAACATGACCAGTAGGCATGGATGGTAGCTAGCACTCCTGAAGTGTATCCCATAATAGGCCTCTTTGTATAATGTGTTTATTAAGGGGTGAATTCATCCCAATTTGGGAGGGAATCATCACCCATTCCACGTTTATTATTTGGTTTCCTAAATGATTCTGAATATCCAAATTGTAGAAATATAGAATTTTGTCAAAACTATGGTTGTAAGTTGCTTTATATTACTTCAAAGTCTCTACACCACAATGAATGTTGCATTGTTTTGAATTTTCTTCCTAATCCCTTGATATCTTGATCCACCAAAATGAAAATTATATAGATATATGCATCATTTTATTTCAAGGTAGGTCAATATGAAAGACGGTGAAAAACAATCGTGACATTTACATAGTCTAGGAACCTATTGTTGGTAGATGTTGTCATAGTTATCATGCTAGGTGATTAATGGATGAACTTGCATTGTTGAACTTCCCCCATTGTCACAAAAAAATCCCAGTTCTTTGTAGCTTAATGCAATATAACACCACAAGGAGAGCATTCTTCATCCCGTTTCATTGAGTCTGGCATTTTCATGGGCTTATACTATAGCCTGAAATATAAATAAGTCGAGAAAGTGTTCAACATGTAGAAATGGTGATGTTACAATCTTCTAGTTGGAAATATAGCTTCACATTGATTTAAATGGCCTCTGCATTACTTCATTCAAAACATTTAAGTTGAATGAAATAATTATGTTGATCTCCATATGGATGTATGATATTCCATATAATATATAAAAGCAAATTTTTTATTGGGTTGTGTTGTTCCTTTATCACTTAATTCTAACTCAAATACCCATTTGTTTGGGATGCATTGACTGCAGTCCTGTGTTTATAAGTACAGAGAGACAATTGACTAAAATTTATATAATTGAAATAATAGTTGTTGCTCCCAAGACTCTTACAGTTCCAATCCAAATTGAGACATTTTAAAAACATATGTTCTATAAGATGACTTTCAACCTCTGCAATGGTATTTTCCTTAGAATAATTTTAGTTGATGACTTGATAAGTGAATTAATTGCACTATTTTGTTCTTTCTCAAATCCTAAACCCATAATTTCCGTCAATGGTTTAATGGCTTTCCTTCAAGCGTTACTTCTTGAAGCAACGTCCATAGTAATATCTTTCATGTTGGGAAAGCCTTTTCAAAATGCGATCAAAACTATCCACAACACTAATATCCCACAAATAGTCTTTACACACTAGATTTATAGCCACCGATTTCTTAAGGATATAATTGACAGTGCAAGGTATATCTAATTTTATACACTAGCACATGATGTATTTGTAGAAAATAATGGTACATTGCACCATCAAAAATGAGAGAACTAAAGAAACAATAGCAAAGTTGAAAACTTCATGCCTCTTTATGGAACTAGAATGCCAAGAGCATCTTGACGCAGAGAACATTTGACATCTAATACTAAGGAGTTACACAGGTAGGATGTCCTTCTCAATTTGGGAAATACCAATGGTAAAGGAAACTATTCTTTCATCAGGATGATGTAAAATTTGAGCAAATGCAGAAAAGAGAATGTAATGCATAGGACCTTGTTGTGACTCCAAGTATTTTAGATGTTGTAATGAAAAATAGAAATGTTGACAATCAAGTATTACCAATCCTGAAATCCCTAAAATTGTTAATTCTATTGAATTTTGAATGGGATATGAAATTCTACTTTCTCCATATAAAGTATGAAGAGATTGGAACCACTCTCGAATATCCTGAAACAGTTAATGGTATTGCTAAAAATTTAAGTCAAATTGACATTCTCTTGATCTTAAAGAAAAAGCTACTTTCACTTTATGAATTTAATATTACCATTAATTTGTTTAAGGGTCAAGAAATACCTAACAACATGGTGTTGGTTAATAAGAATGAAGAATCCATCGGCTCATTCTTTAGAGACCTTGAACTACAGGTATATTTACTTCATGTATGCCCCATATATATAACAAAGTAAACTTTGAAACGGGAACTCTGGCCAAAAAACCCCGTAAAAACATCAAAAATAGTGCTAAAAACGAAAAATGTTAATGTTGGAATAACACCATTTTTTGTAGGGTAAATTTTCAACATGTTTTAAAAATGGCGGTGAAAACCAATTTTTTGTGCAAAAATTGTCCAAAAAAAACCCTCAAAACGAAGCGTCGATGTTCAAATAACATTTTTTTTTTCAATGGTAAATTTTGTGCAAAAAACACTCTTAAAACGAAAAGTGTTGATGTTGGGATAACAATTTTTTTCAAGGGTAAAATTTCAACATTTCGAAATAATGGCATAAAATATCTTATCATGACCCCGAAAAAACATTAAAATTTCAAAAAAAATATTGAAAA
>APFE030185551.1:120372-144391 GCA_000404065.3 Pinus taeda
GTAAATTTTAAAGTGTGAAAAATAAGTCCTCTAAAAAAAGGTATGCATCAAAATGTTGCATCTACACGTTTCAAAATCAGTATGAAAATCACTAATATTTAAAAACAAATATTTATATTTGATACATAAGAAAATTTAAAATGTCAAAAATATGCTCCCAACAAAAAGAAGTGTATTCTGCATAATCATTTTTGAAAATCGGGTCACGTTTTTACTACCCCTACAAAATGGGTAATCGCATCGGTTATTTAAAGTGCCAAAAACTATGCTCTAAAAAAAATATGTGTGTTCTGCATCGCCCCTTTTCAAGATCGGGTCAATTTTTTGATATCTCTATGAAACGGGTAACAATATCCGTTCTCGTTTCAAAGTTTACGTTGTTATATGGAATGAGGGGTGGGAAGCAGAAAATGAATGCCATTTTATCCCTATTCCTAGTAAACATATGGGCTAGGGAGCCCACCTAAGGGAAGGAAGGAAGGTAGGGGCATGTATTATTTATGAACAACCAGGATTCAATAATCAATCTCCACACCATAGCAGTAACACCAAGGCCATCCTTCCCGGATGCGGATGAACAGGATAGATGACAAGAAGTTGGCGGTGGGAACAGTCGGCGCGTGGAGTACGTCCTGCGCCACCTGGTCTCACCTACAGCTGGTATTCAATACTCTGCCGAGTTCATTCAAAGTCGAGTTAATATGGCTTGACATTCCCCACACGCTCTCCGACATTAAATCGATGGCGCACACCCAATTCAGTTTTGTTCCCTCCTCTTGCATTTCAGGCCTCCACGCAGGTGCAGTGCTCTATTCGGTGGAGATTTTAGGTTTCCCAGGTATTCAAGCTCGTGATGCAACTTCTATGGTGGTTCTCCTGGAACGCCACAGCCCCTTCAGCGTTCTCCTTAATTGTAAGCCCTCCAGCTCTCTCAATTCTCTGATAATCTTGTTAAATCTCCCCCTTCTTATCGCCCCGGTTCAGCATAGCACTGCTGTCTGTATTGCTCTTCATTCTCTGGGCATAATGACTATCCTGCAACAAAGAATGGGTTGCCACAGAGGAGGAGTTTGTGGTTGTCCCCTGCACCATGCCTCTTCCTCTTCCGCGGGCACTACTACTGAGAGTCATCCTGCTCGTGGTCGTGGTCATGGTCGTGGCAGGGGACAACGAGATGCAATTTTGAATCCCCATCGTACTCATCAGCACTCGGCCCGCTTTCAAATCCCTTGCATGCTAAGCAACCACTCTTTCATCGCCACTGTCACGATTCAGCTTAGTGAGGGCGTAGCAGGCATGGTTGTAGCAACACCGCATGATATATCAAAGCCGAAGGAGGAAGATCTGCCAAGCACCTCTCAGAATCAACGCCAACAGTGTGAAGTTCCAAAAAGTTCTACTTTCTAGGTTCAGCCTGCTGTGGCGGGTTCAAATCCTCCAGATGAAGGGGGTTCGCCAATCGAAAGGGGCCTTCCCTCTGATGATGACGACCTCTCCAGTTATGGTTGTCGAATTGTGGAAGAATCGCCCTCCAATGCTCATGATGCTTGATCAGGTTGTCGTCCTCTTTTGGAATCACCGTGTCTGTTCAAAGGAAATGCTCAGTTGTTTTCTGTCTATGTTCACTTGTTTACTGTCTATGTTAACAGTTCGAGTCAATAGTTTCACCTCTATTCAAGCAGTTTTGGAACCTCAGTTAGTATGCGTTTTGTCATGGGGGTCCTGGTTTAGTTTCAGGAAGTCTGATGTTAGTTTATATGGACTATCTTTCAAATCTATCATGCGAGAAAGCCATTATCCAGGCTAGACCTCTTGAGGCTGCCGCCTCGTTGTAAAATTTTGTATCAATAATAGAAGTAGACTGATTCAAAAAAAAAAAAAACACCAAGGCCATCCTTAGTCGAGTGAGTATGCAAAAATAAATCATCATACCCTATGTTGTTTGATAATGAGACCAAAAATTCACCTTGGCCTTAAGACCCTTGGATAAGCTCCAGTTATTATCCCTAGCCTAAGCCCTAATTTCTCAGAAAAGAGCTCTTCCTTCTCTTGTTAGATTAGGACCAAAATAGCATCTTCCTTCTGAATCAACAAGTATTGGTTAAGCTAAATTTGGTACCTATGTAGGTGGATATGGCGCTTAGTTTGCTAGATGTATCAACACTTGGAGCAATGGGAGAGGCACAATAAGAAAAGGAGATAAAAAAGTTAGCACCACCACGTAATATCCCCAATTCTTGGGGAAAGAAGTAGTGAGATCCCCGGAGGCAGATGCAGATGCAAATACATATAAAGATTCAGGGTGAATAATTCCAAATCCAAGCGTGGACTAGAAGGTAGCCATTTTGAGAGTAGAAAAAGGCATGCCAATTCAACTAGGCTCTCGCTCGGGTGTTGGGTGATGGTCCAACTAATGGAAAAGAATGCATCAGATCAAATGTAACTACAAGTGCAATGTAGAAATTCTGATTGTAGATTAACCTGATAATGCAATATAACTAAAGCAAAATATGTTAATCTACTTCTACAATCAAACTTGCGGAAGCTTAATAGATTTGAGCAAGATCAAGCAGAATACATATAACCAGAAGAAGAATCAATGCACATGAAACACAAAAGAATACTCTGGGGAAAGCCTCAACTAAAAACCCTGCCATCTGTATTATCATACAAGGTGGAAATATCTCAGAATTACACAAATCCTTAGCTCCCATAGCTAACCAGCTCTGAGTACAATCCTCCTGGATGCTCACAAGCAAATAAGGCTTCTCACAAACATTCTCCTCTGCCCTCCAAGCCTCCTATTTCCTTGCACTATTTCTCCAGGGTGATCCAGCTCTTACCAAGTGTAACATTGATCACTCACATTGATCTAACACTCTGTAAAACTGTGCAATCCTCAAGGAACCTTGTTCCTTCTACATGGATGAGTTTCCTTTATAGGAAAACTCATGCAACTGATAGTACACTATCCCTATCTTTAATCTCAACTAGGTCTTTCTCTGAAAAGACATGCATGAGTTTCTGATGAGAGAATCTTCAGTTACCTAGAGTACACTAGTTGGATGCATGCATGCATTAACTGACTAAACTCACAATTAGTTCCTCAAACTGTTTGGAACTAATTTAACTGGACTTAACTCAGTTAATTGAGTTAACTAATTAAAACTCAAATACAACTCAATCTTATCTCCTTAATTAAGGGATAATCTCCTTAATTTAAGGGATAATTGTTGCATGAATTCACAAAGACTTCTAGCTTGAATTTTTCCAACTAATTAATTCAAGATGAATTAATTAATTATTTTTCAAGCAATTGGTGAGACTGAATTGAATTTTAATTCAAGGACAAATTAAAATTGGAATATGCTGGATTCTATTTTTATCATTTCTTGTTGCTATTTTTAACACTCCCTCTCAACAAGAAAGGAATTCAACTCGATCCCAATCCTGAACCTTTGGAAGGTTCTGCATGCAACACTTCTCTCTAGTGTTGTTTCTCCAACAACTCCAGAAACAAAAAAAAAAACATCCAACCTAAATCAGTATAATGCATCTGTCATCAAAGCCTCTGATTGTTATTGCCTCTGTCAACTGAAAACTGTGTGCTTTGTTTGACTTTGCCTTTTCTGCACTGTTGTCAATCCTTCTCTACACTCTTCAGTATCTGACTGCTCTAGCCTCTATAACTTTGATCTCTGACTGCATCAATCCCACTGATTCCTCCCGCTACTATGTACTTTGGGCTCCCATAGCAAGGTACAATCCATGAGATAAAACCTCTCAATGAACCCTAACCTTTTTTAGCCTTCTTGGGACTATCACTTCACATCACCCCACCTCACACCTGGAGGTATGGTTGCATGTGATTCCTCTACCCACTTGGATCAAAATTCCCCCCTACTGGAGGTCTCTGTATGAGTAGATTCCTCCACTCGGTCTCCTCTCAGCATCTCCAATTGTGGCTCCTCCACAATTGTCTGAGACTTCTTCTGGGGCTACAGGTTGAGAGGTAATTTACTCTCCCTCTCAACCACTAGTCTCTAACATTTGCCTTGCTCCTCAAGGCTTTGCATGCATATTGAACCTCAAGAGCATATAGGTTCTTAACTCGTGAACCAATCTGTTTCACCTATCCCATGCTGATATGTCTAAGGAAAACCTTTCCCTTACTGAAGACAACATCGTAGCCTTTGTCCTCCAACATCACAATCGATACTAAATTATTCTTCAATCTAGGTACATACTTCACATCTAACAAGGTGATGAGAGCTCAATTCTCCCTCTGAAAAGCAACTGTGCCCACTCTTGAAACACTATACCTTTCATCGTCACCCATCTTTATGCGCATCTTGAGGTATTTCTCCTCCAAGGTACTGAATAAAATTTTATCATTGGTCATGTGGAATGAGGCTCCACTGTCAAGAAACCAACCACAACCCATCATCGATGACACCATGCATGCGATGAGGGTGAAGTCTATCTCAAACTGAGAGGCTAATGCTTCACCTTTAGATCCTTCCGAGGATCCCTTCTTGAACTTCTTCGATGGGAAATTAGTTGCATAATGACCCATATCATGACAATTAAAGCATCTCACTTTAGACTTGTCAACCTTCTTCCCTTCATGAGAAGAATTTGATTGGGAATGAGAATCATTCTCCTTCCCTTTCCTTGCCTTACTGGCTAAGGCCAAATTCTATTCATCATCCTTGGATGAAGAACAATCTCAAGTGCTCCTCCTGATCTCCTCCGGCATGAGATCCGACCTCAGTCGTTCCCAATCCGACAGTTTCTCCCTTCCATTCATAGAGTCCTAGTAGCTATTCCAACTCTTTGGAAGGCCAAGGAGAGCGAGGCTCACCATATCATCATCAACAATAGCTATTCCCACACTGCTAATCTCATCTCTGCAAGTGGTGAGGTTGTTTAGATATGTGGAAATAGTGTCACAGTTCTCCATCTTGATTCTTTGAAGCTTATCCTTGAGTGCCAATTTCCTTTGGTCGTTAATGTTCTGGTAGAGGTCCTTCAATGTCTTCAACATTGAATATGGAGTATCCTTCCCATGGAGATTCGAGACAATATGGTCTCGAACTCCCTCAAGGATGATCCATCTCGCCCTTGCCACACACTTCTTCCATTTAGCCAACTCTTGTGCATTAGTTGAACTTGGCTTTGGGATTTCTTGATTAATTAAATCCTTCAAGCCGTTGTCTTCTAATACAACCTCCATGCGATCTTTCCATTCTATGTAATTTGAGCTGCCATCCAAGGCATACTTGAGTCTCAAGCCATAAAATGCCATTGACCAAACTTGAAGTATGAGATGAATTTGATTTGAACCTGCAACCTCGAACTTCAAACTTTGAATTCTCTTCTCAGTATATTGTTCACAACTCCAATAAACTTGGCTTCGGTAGCATGTAGAAATTTCTACACATCCAGCTCCAATAAACTTGGCTCTGATGCCATGTAGAAATTTTGACTGTAGATTAACCTGATAATGCAATATAACTAAAGTAAAATACTTTAATCTACTTCTACAATCAAACTTGCGGAAGCTTAATAGATTTGAGCAAGATCAAGAAGAACACATATAACCAGAAGAAGAATAAATGCACATGAAACACAGAAGAATACTTCAGGGAAAGCCTCAACTAAAAACCCTGCTATCTGTATTATCATACAAGGTAGAAATATCTAAGAATCACACAAAGCCTTAGCTCCCATAGGTAACCAGCTCTCAGTACAATTCTCCTAGATGCTCATAGGCAAACAAGGCTTCTCACAAACCTTCTCCTCTGCCCTCTAAGCCTTCTATTTCCTTGCGTTGTTTCTCCTGGGTGATCCAATTGTTACCAAGTGTAACACTAATCACTCACACTAATCTTACACCCTGTAAAATTGTGCAATCCTCAAGGAACCTTGTTCCTTCTGTATGGATGAGTTTCCTTTATAGGAAAACTCACGCAACTAATAGTACACTATCCCTTTCTTTAATCTCAACTGGATCTTTCTCTGAATAGACATGTATGAGTTTCTGATGAGAGAATCTTCAAATATCTGGAGTACACTAGTTGGATGCATGCATGCATTAACTAAGTGAACTCACAATTAGTTCCTCAAACAATTTGGAACTAATTTAACTGGACTTAACTCAGTTAACTGAGCTAACTAATTACAACTCAAATACAACTCAATCTTATCTCCTTAATTAAGGGATAATCGCCTTAATTTAAGGGATAACTATTGCATGACTTCACAAAGACTTCTAGCTTGAATTTCTCCAACTAATTAATCCAAGATGAATTTATTAATTATTTTTCAAGCAGCTAGTGAGACTAAATTCAAATTTTAATTCAAGGACAAATTAAAATTGGAATATTCTCGATTCTATTTTTATCATTTCTTGTTGCTATTTTTAACGCGCATGACAATAATTTCCCTCCTACATGGGAATTTCAATGCATGTTGATGATGTGTCGCACATATATGACATTAATTAAGGACATGTAGCACATATATGACATTAATAGAGGACATGTAGCACATATAAACACATAAGCACAAAAATATACTATATTATATACATTAATATTTAATAATATTAATTAAAAACATGGAACTTTGTAACATAGTTGTCAACATGTTTAAATTACTAAATGTGATACATGTAATTTGTTGTTGTTATATAGCACAATGCTCTGCCCTTGGTCCTCAATTCGTCAATGCTAATTTTCCTCGTATGCCTTTGTTCTCAAGGTGCTTTAATTGTAGAATCTCTTCATGGAAAAATCTCCCTCTCCTTTTGAGTTCTCCTTCTAAGTTGAGTTCATTAAGGTTCACAATAGTTAGTAAAAGAGGCAATATAATGTACCTTTTTTTTGGCTAGTGAATAACTAGATGTAACCTACAAGACAAACAATAATGTTGTTTATATCTGGCATAATTTTGCTTAGAATTTTGGAAAAATGACCATTCCACCCCAATCAGTGTGTCAGTCACATGTTGACATTCACCCATTGATTTTCAAATCTTATTTAATAGTTTCTCAAGAAAATATGCTCATCAATGATTTTATAAATTATATCTATAAATCCATTTTCCTTATACTGATTATTTTGGTATTGAAGAGCAATGACCTCCCAAACTAGTGAACAATTCAAACTCATGAGTGGAGGACATATTAGATTTTGTGAGTAGGGAGGGGACATTAGAACATTGTAGGAGCTGCAAGCTAAAGATAATATCTAAATTTCTAGACCCTAAACTCTATATTTATTTTTCCTGTGATAAATTTTTATGTCCCTTATGCCATCCATTATACTCTTTAGAGTTTTACTGAGTCCCTGAGATTTAGCATGATAAAGATAGGGACAAGGAGGGAGTTGGTGTTATATATGTCTAAACATAAATAACTTAAATTCCCTTCTTAGTCAGTGTAGCATTCTTTGTGTTTATGTCTACACCCCAGTTTAAAAGTAATGTAAATTAAGAAATTAAAAATAAAAACATACCTATAGAAGGGACATGTCCTATAAAATAGGGGAAAGAATGAAAGTCGTAAAATCAATATCTATGTTGGAAAGAATACCCAAGGGATTTAGGGATGGTGGAGAAAAATATGCTTGCAGAATTAGAGATAGTTTCTCTAATTCATCAAATACAAGTTGGTTAGCCCTACAGTCCAAATGCACTGCAAATTAACTTGTTGTTCAACCACTCAAAATAACAAGGGAAACTAGCATTTTTGGCATGAAAACTAGCAAAAAGAATTTGGGATTTGATGGAATTGCAAAAAATATATGTTAACATTGTACAATCTAGATTAAGATGCCTACAATTGTGGATCAGTAGTGAATCTTCTTATCTCACCAACAACCATATAATTTATTGACACCTTTCAAAGGGTTCCATATAATAATCTATTGATTATGAGCAATGTTACAAATATCTTGGATTTCTCTCAAAATATCTTGTATTTCTCTCAATAATTTCCATTTTTTCCAAGCTTTCAGTTTGCCAACATTTCTCATATTTTTTGAGGTTGTCATGCCAAGTTTATGTTGACCAATAATTTTCAATAACTTATAATATTTTCCCCAATATTTATGATTAGTTTATTTTTTACCCTTAGAGATAGATTCCCCAAAACAATATTTACAACATTGACTCTGATATCACAAGGATCTGTTGCTTTAACTCATGTAGTAGCCTAGAAAAATGTCATAAAAGACGTAGGTAGATGGAATGTTTTTACTATCATCCAAGGTCAATCTCTTTGCTCTCACAGTTAATAAATTAGTGATGAAATGTCAAATTATCCTTCTTGGCATGCTCCATAAAGGTGCTTACTAGGAGTTTGGATCTATTGTCTCATAGTCTTAGTATGATTTATATAGTTGTGTAGATCTTTGAATGTTAGCATAATGTAGAGATTAATCATTCCAAATAGGGGTGAAATTGATTGAAAGTAGGTAGAAAAATAGTAAAGTACATCATCCATAAGGGCATCTTCTCTCTCTACCTATGGAAGAGAAGCTCTGCATTATATAGGGAATTATTCTTCTGTTGGTATAATATGCTAGAGATTTAAAGATAGTAATATATTTACACAAGGGGGATTCAAAGATAGGTACTGTAGCAATTGTGCCCCAAAAGTCATAGAAAAAACTTCCTCTTGTTGATTTTTTCTTTGACATGTACATTAATTTGTAGTTGGCTAACACTACCTATTCCATATTGGTGTAGGATACAAATATTTGTAGCACAGTTATACACTTATAGTCTTGGTTTTATTCATGGAGCACACTTGGAGAATAACCATATTTTATACAAAAATAGTTAACTTAGTTTATATAAATTAGGATCTAAAACATGTCGTAAGACTTCTTATAGAATGGAATAAATGTATTCTACTTGTATGTTTGGTACTTCCCTACACCTCATTTACATTAGTTTATTTACATATAATATGATGCGATTATTCTAACATCCCCCTCAATTAATTTAGACTCTTAGAAGTACAAGATACAAACTCTTGGAATTCCTCAAGATTTTCACATGCAAGTGACTTCGTGAAGATATCTGCATGCTGATATTGAGTGGAGAAAACTAGAGGTGCATGTTGTATTGTTGAACCTAATCTGGGAACATATCAACCACATAATTATCTTCCTTTTGTGACTCACTTCATTCACAAGGTTCCATATTCTTTTTTCTAAATGAAACCTTCAACCTTTCCACATATCAAAGCTTAAATGTGCCAATATTAATGATATATTTGAAAGGGATGTATGCACCTCACAATTCAAAAACAACATGGAGGTAAACACTGGTGAATATACTGAAAATCACAATCACATTAACTTACATCAAAGTTGTATATGGAATTAAAATTCTTAAGTGTTGACAAGGAAAAATTAGATACTGAAAACACTGCAAGCCCTAGAGAAGTTGAGTTCATTGAGGTTCATAATAGTTAGTACAATGGACAATCTGTTTTATCTTTGAAATTTTGTTTTGCTACTAAATAACCAGATGTAGTGTGGTTTATATCTAGCATAATTTTTCTTAGAATTTTGGAAAAATGACCATAACACCCCAATCAGTTTGTTAGTGG
Source organism: Pinus taeda (assembly GCA_000404065.3). Classification (NCBI taxonomy): domain Eukaryota; kingdom Viridiplantae; phylum Streptophyta; class Pinopsida; order Pinales; family Pinaceae; genus Pinus; species Pinus taeda. The sequence goes on from APFE030185551.1 coordinate 129,998, forward strand.
TGTGTTGGCATTCCCACATTAATTTTCAACTCTTATTTATTTTCCAAAGAAAAAAGGCTCATCAATGATTTTATAACTTATATCTACAAGTCAACACAATATTCTAACATCCACCTCAATTAATTCAGACTCTTCGAAGTATATTAGAGAGACTTGGAATGCCTCAAGATTCTCTCATTCAGGTGACTTGGTGAAGGTATTTGCACGCTGATATTGAGTGGAGAAAACCAGAACCGTATGTTGTATTGTTGAACATGTTTTCATTTGAATTGGTATTGAATCTCAATGTATTTTGTGCACTCATGAAATAGTGGATTGTAAACAAGTCATAAAACACCTTAATTGACACACTACAAGATAGTTTGATGTATTTGTGGTACACCCAATCTTACAATTATGTGATGTAGTTGGTTTGCAAACAGATCCTCCTATTGTGAAATATTTTTCTTCAATGGAATATTGAGAAACAAATTTCCACTTCTTGTTCCCCCATGGCATAAGACTAGATCTTAAAAAGAAAACAAATCTAGAGGTGGATTTCCTTTCATCAATAGAACCTCTACGATATGATTTCATGTATCCTTTCAAGAAGAAATAATAATTTTTTTGTATTCTAAGTTGTATTACATAGGACATTGAACATCCTTCAATTTTTTTTCTAGTTTCTAGTGGCTCGGCTTTGGTTCTTGTGTGAATCATAAAAAATAACAACAACATAGCTAATTTTTGGCCTAGTGTATGGTTTTTTTGTTTTGTTTTTGTTTTGTTTTGTTTTGTTTTGTTTTTTTGTTTTTTTTTTTTTGTTTTGTTTTTTTTGTTTTTGTTTTGTTTGTTGTTTGTTTTGTTTTGTTTGTTTGTTTTTTTTTTTTTTTTTTTTTTTTAATATAATACTACCTAAGCACCCATGGGGGATTTGAACTAGTGACCTATCACAAGGAGTGCCTTAAGAGTACACCCATTCACCATCAATCCAAAGCCCCGTGGGCCTGGCCTAGTGTATGTTAGGTAAATAAGGCTCAAACAATTGATGTTAGAAAGTTGCATTTACCTACGATTATGAATCAAACTGAATGAGTTTCACCACAATTTCCTTAGCCCTCTGCTCCATGTGGTTGCCCAATTGTCCAGATTGGACACATGTTCTTCTCTTGAATTTTTGTTTGGATTGGCTTCTTGCATCTTGTTGATGCTTTTCTCATATAGGAATTGAAGCTAGTTGAGAGAAATTTAAGCAAAATTGCTATAGACAACATTCCTCTGCATTATGCAAGCAATGCTTGGAGAACAAGGTTAGTTGCAGGCCTATTAGGTATGCTAAACATTACATAATTTGAGGAGGCCTTACTTTGATTAGAGTTTTCTTTTTTTGTTTTATTACATTATTTAAGTTATGCATGTATATCCGTTTTTGTAATTAGATATACAAGATAGGCTCGTTACTTCATTTTTTTTCCTATGTGTTATTTTAATAAATGTTTGCCCTATATTCTATGGTTTATAGACTATATTGTTTTTACATTGAACTTCCTAATAATTTGTAATTGTGATGTTTGTAGACTTTGTGTTGCTTTTACATTGAACTTACGCATAATATGCAATTGTGATGTTTATGTACTGTGTGTTTCTTTTACATTGAAATTCCAAATAATATGTAATTGTGATGTCAAAGTAGTTGGGATGTTCATGAATATTATTTCATTAACATTGTTCATTATGCTTTCTTATAATCTTCACAAAACTGGTTGATAATTTTTTATGTAAATTGTCTCAAATGTAGTGCATTATAACATAAATCAACAATGTTATTATCGTCATATCTATTATCATCCAAGAATGAAAAACAATAGTATTACAATATGGAAATGTTATCTTGGAGATCTTGATGCAATATTTCACTTCAAATATCAATACAACTCATTCTGCCTGAATGTTGTTTCATTGGATTTTGATTCGCACCTTTTTTTTTGCATAATTTATTTTTGTAGTTTTTTTCAAAATAATCAACAACTTACATGATTATGGAATACCAGGTTAGATCGTGTTTATGTTGTTGATGATAACATTGTTTCTTCAGATGCCTTTGATTGAAAGCCTCTTCTTTTACCTGATTAGGAGTTTTGAAGATGAAGTATAGAAAGAACCAACAATGTAGTATATTGTCCTACAAAATTAAGTTGGCAACGACTTGTTGCCTCTGCAACCACTCTTGTTTTAATGTTGGAGAGTAAGCATAGAGTGTATAACAAAACCCCAATTCCATACCTAGAGGATTTATTCTAGAGGACAATAGAAAAGAGGTTGGGATTTTCTTCCTTTTTACTAAAGAAGTAAATGCCATTTTATCAAGTGTATAATCAATCATGACGGGTGCTTTTGTTTCCTCTAATCTTTGAGTACATGTGGACACATGTTCAAATTAGTAGATTTCATTGCTACTTTTTTTTGCTTATCATCTTTATTTTTCCCACTATAATCCTATGGATCTTTTTGTTATTCCCCTAGATCTATTCTATAAAGGTAGAGAGGGAATGAAGTGTATTTTTGTATTGTGCAATTTTTTTTCTTTGAGGTTCTTGTCTTCACAGCTCTTTGCTAGTTGAAGTACTTGTAGGAGGAAATAATTATCATTAAGAGGCAGAGAGTGCTTTCCTTGTATCCATGCAATTGCATATTTGGATACTTGTGCTTGGAGTGGATTTGGAAGTGTTTGAATGCTCCTTGGATATTTTGTTAGTGCAACAAATATTAGAAAAACTTTGTACTTACAATTTTAACATTTGTTTAGTGGTTACATTTCAAGATCATTGTTATTGGTCATTATATTTTGAAATCTTGAATTGATTAATAATGAGAAGCACTCCCAATAAGTTTTCTAGATCCCATAGCTAGTGGGGTTCAAGCATGTAGATCATTATTCATAATTGTATCATATATACTCATTGTTTTTTACTTTTTGGCATTCAAATAGGTGTTTTAGAGGTAGACTTTTATGCTGTCACAATATATTTACATGATTCACAGGGTGAGAAATCAATCTCTGGTGTAATTGTAGATTTTAGGTTTGATAATTATAAGTCATTTATAGGTTATAAATGTATTCAAAGTTTCACTTCGAATTGATTATTCAAATGAACATATTGAGTATCGTATATGTAACTATTTTCCTCTCCACCTACTTTTCATAACTTCCATAATCACTAGGTAGGGACTTGCAACTTTGATGTTATTTTTCTTGTTCAGTAAAATATTTTCTAAGACTTCACAATGTTTTATAATTTATTGAAAGTTGTGTAATTTACAATTTATAAAGTTTCAAGGCGTGATTTTTAAAGTCTAATTCTTTAAAGGGTTCTAATTCAATGGAAGAGCACTTGCTTTACAGGTAGGAGGTTGGTGGTTCGATTCCATCGTGCCCTGATATTCATTTGGAATGACGACGACCAATTTTTGGTGACAAAGGCTATTTTGACCATCACCAATGAGCTTATGGTGACATTTTTCAACCCTCACCAAAATATGAAATGGTGACAATCAATGAACACCACCATATATGTGCATCAATATTGATGACCATGAAAGGTCCATCGCCATAAATTGTTGTTGTTCATATGAAATTTTGACGGTCACGATCTATCATTATAATCATTATTCATGACGCACCTTGAATGTCACCACATCTATACTTTTGGTAATGCAACCTTTGTTGACGTTCATTTTTTTTGTGATAGAGGCTCTTTTGACCATCACCAATGATCTTATGGTGACATTTTTCGACCTTCACCAAAATATGAAATGGTGACGGTTAATGAATGTAGCGATATATGTGCATCAATAGTGACAACCATGAAATGTCCATCACGATAAATCATTTTTGATCATATGAAATGGTGATGGTTATTATCCGTCATTATAATCATTACTTGTGATGGACCTTGAATGTCACCACAACACCTATACTTTTGGAAATGCTCAATTTTTTGATGATGGAGGCTAAGGTATATCATCATTGCTCATATGAAATGATGACGGTCATTGTCCATCATTATAAATAATTATTAGTGATATACCTTTATGTCACCACAACACCTATATTTTTGACAATGCCACCTTTGGTGACGTTCAATCTTTGGTGACAAAGGCTCTTTTGACCACCACCAATGAGCTTATGGTGACATTTTTTTACCCTCACCAATGTCCTTTTTTCTTGTATTGGATGCTCCTGTTATAATTGAGGCCATCGTTTTCTGGGTTTAAAGCACACTATATGAATGCACACTGAATGCAAGAATGCACACTATATACATCACGAGGAATGCACACTAAATAAATTGTGAGGAATACATGTTGAATGCAAGAATGAACAAAAAACAAATCATGAGGATTGCACACACAAATGATATATATTTTTAACTTTTTGGTTTATTTTTCTATAAACCACTTCTATAAAGAAACAAATTTTTTATCAAGTGAATAAAATTGTTTGTAATGTGCTTTAATTTTGCTCCTTTACTCCTATTTTTCCTCAGACACATAATTAAAAATTAAAATTTAATATTTAGATATAAGATACAATTTATTAAAAATAACACTATTAAAAATAGGGTTGCAATATTTTGATGGCATGTAAGATGGCCATCACTTCCTTCTCATGGGTAGAATTGACCAAATTTCCATCATGCAATGGTTTATTCATAAATGATAGCAAATGGGCCTTTTTTCATTAAAATAGCACCCATACCTTCCTATACTAAATGTACTAACTAGATCACTTGACTTAATCTTAAACTTTAAACCCTAAAAAATATGTACAATTTAGAAAAACACTAAAATAGACCCTACAAACCCTAGGTGTTATCTCTTTATATATCCCTTAGCAACATTTAAACCTAATTACTACTAAAATAATGTCATTCAACCTTACTTATAGGGTTTTAACCAAGAAACTACAAGTTTCAACTATTAAATTCATGTTTTATTTTTCTTAGTCTATCACCTTGTTCCCAAACGTTCTTAGTGTGCATTTATTTGAGGCACACAAAACCTACCTTTTACCCTTTGAAATCCATGCAATTTGGAGTATTTTTGAACAAAAAAAACATATATGTGAAAAACAAAAAATATTTAATTGCATTAATGTTACCTATGGCTAAAAAAATACTCTCCAAGTTCAACCATTCAATTTGGCCTTGAAATGAAGGTTGGGCGTGAATTTTTGTGAAGTGGACCAAAATTGCCTTGCTTCACTTAAATGCATGCCCAAGCTTCATTTATCAACCAATCTGATTGATTCAACTTGTAGATTGTTTATTTAATGATTTTATGCACTTTTGCATTGTTATATCTATTCTTTGAGTTTAAATATTTATACTTTAAGATGTCACTATAACATTCTAGGTTTTGCTTTGACTTGCCTTATATGAAATCTGTGTATAAGTGGGAAACATAGTTATGTAAAATATTTTTTCAAACATGATGCAAGGTTATAACCTAATGTTAGGTATTTTTTGATCATGCCCCATTTCAAAATTCATTACAAAGAGTGTAACTGGTTTGGCCCGGGAATGCTCATTTGTTCCAACTTGATCATTCGTAGATATGATGAATTGCTACATTAGAAGACCTGTATTTTAGTGAGTAAGATTTATTTTAGGATAATGAGTATCATATGTTGTAGAAAATGTTTGTATCTTTAGGATGGAATGATCATTATTTCACAGCCAATTAATTACAAGTGCTAGTGTGCATTTATTTGAGGCAGACAATCCCTTTCTTTTACCCTATAAAATCAATCCAGTTTGGAGTATTCATGCATAACATAAATTTAATGAGGATGAGTTATTGTCCACCCAAATTTAATGAAGATGTACTTCATGCTATGTGGGGAGTCATGTTCCCCACATATTTTAAATGTCTCTTAGGTCTTGTATAAATAGGAAGAGACTTCTAATTTGTAAATCACAACACATTGGTGACAAGAGGAAGGAGTTCACTCTCTTTTACCTTTTTTTTTTTTCTTGTTTGGAATTATACTACTATTGAGGAAGAGTAGCACCATTGTGTAATTAATGGTCATGATGATGAAATTTACTGTTTTATGAGATAGGTTTTAAGTTTACATTTTTTAATGATTTGTTTAACATTGAAATGTTATGCATTTTATTGAGGTACTATCATGGCATGTTGACACCCGGGTGGATCTTAAATACTGAATGCTAGTAGAAAGTCCCTATTTGATAATGAATCCCATAAGTTCCTTCATTATAACCCTAGAATTCTAGTCACCATTTTCATGTGTGTTGGAAATTCCTATTAAGGTCTTTTCCAATCGATGAGTGGCATTGAAACCCTAGATCTATTTAGACTTCATTGCCAAACAAGAAATAATAACTAGTCCTATTTGTCTCCATTCTAATTACCTATTTATCTTCAAACCCTAACTAGGTAAGTTGTCCTAATCTTAAACTTAAAACCCTAAAAAATATGATAATATAGAAAAACCCTAAAATAGACCCTGCAAACCCTAGGTGCTATCTCTTTATCTATCCCTTGGCAACATTTAAACCTACTTAATACTAAAATAAGGTCATCCAACCTAAATTGTAGGGTTAACCAAGAAACTACAAGTTTAAAATATGAAAATTCAAATTTTAATTTTCCTAGTCCATCCCCTTGTTCCCTTACATTCCTAGTGTGCATTTATTTGAGTCACACAAAAATTGCCTTTGAAATCCATGCAATTTGGAGTTTTTTAACAACAAAACCATATATGTGAAATAGAAATATTTAATTGTATTAATTTTATCTATTATTAAAAAAAATACTCTCTAAGTTGAATCATTCAATTTGGCCTTGAAATGTAGGCTGGGTGTGCATTTGTGTGCAACAAACCAAAACTGCCTTGCTTCACTAAAATGCATGAACAAACTTCATTTATTGGCCAATCTGATTGATTCAAATTTTGTATTTTTTTTTAATTATTAACACACTTTTTGAATTTCTATATCTATACTTTGAGCTTAAATATTTATATTTTAAGATTTCATACAACATTCTAAGTTTTGCTTCGACTTGCCTTATTTGAAAATTGTGTATAAGTGGGAAAGACAGTTATGTAGGATAATTGTCAGACATGATGAAAGGTTATATCCTGAGGTTAGGAATTTTCCAATCATGTACCATTTCAAATTTCATTACCAAGAGTTTAATTGGTTTGGCCTAGAAGTGAATTTGTTCCAACTTTATCATTGGAAGATATGATGAATTGCTACTTGGTAGACTTGGATTTTAGTGAGCAATATTTATTTTAAAATAATGAGTATCATATGTTGTAAAAAATGTTTGTATCTTTAGGATGGAATGATCATTATTTCGTTCCCAATTAATTACATGTCCTCAGGTGCATTTATTTTAGGCACACAATCCCTGCCTTTTACCCTATAAAATTAATCCAATTTGGAGTATTCATGCATAATAGAATTTAAGGAGGATGAATTATTCTCCACCCAAATTTAATGAGGATGTACTTCACGATATGTGGGGAGTCATGTTCCCCACTGATCCGAGTTGACTCAACTCCCGGATTTAACCAAGATCTTTTACTTCTGTGATGTTGTTAGAATTTTATTTAAAAGAGCATAAAGAAACATATATGCATGCGGTAAAGAAGAGGGAACATGACAAGAATCAGCAAGATGATACACAAGACGTTGATAACGGAGTTCGTCCAAGAGGGACCACGTCTCCGAGCCCTGGTGTCAAGATGGTGTAGGTCGCTGCATTAAGTTCTGGAAAGAGTGATGATGTACATGCATGTGTTTTCTCTATCATGCAAGGAATATGCCCTCACATAGGAGTGGCTCCACGAGATGTTCCGCTGCAAGAACTCTCATTCACAAAAGGACTCCTATCAGCATGACATAATTTCACATATGATAATAATGAGCATCTCACCAACATGGCATCAAAGGGATCTCAATTCAAACATACATGGCAACACATGAGTATCCCGTCAACATGGCAACAAAGGGATCTCAATCAAAACGTGACAATAAGTACATCTCACATCAACATCAAAACAAGATCCTGCATCAAACATCAAATAGGGACCTATATAGCACCATGCATCTCAAGCAAAGAGACAAATAAGTACATGATCACATTGCATATACCTCACATTAAGGAGTTATCTGAAGAAGAGGATGATAAATTGCTGGATATGTTTGTACCATCAATCTCGTGGCGTCAAATATCATTGAAATGACTACTCACAAATTGAATGCTAACACCTACACTCCACTTTGAAAAGTGGCTGAAAAATGGAATGATCAAATGGAAAATCTAATTACACCGTCAGATTTGAGGCATCGAATAATGTAAAATCGACTGTCAAATTTATGAATTCTGACAAAGTGAGAATCTAGGGCTATAGGAATCTTTTAGATTCCCCCTAGATTCCTCAAATATTCCCTCCTCTGGATCATTTGAAGATCTATTGCTAAGATCAAAATTATGTCTACGCCATCAGGTTCATGTCATCGTGAGGTGTAGGATCATCATAAAGTTTTTCCAATTTTGACACTGTAAAAATTTCGCCTGCCTGAATGTTGGGCTCAATCATGGGTTCGCCTGCCTCTGCTCCATGCTCATCATTCCACCTGAAATTAGTTAAAAAAGTTGTCTCGAAAAGCGTGCTCTACCTTGGCATCCCGCACATTAAGGAAATGAGGGTTTAAATAACAATCCCTCGACAGAATTTCCAACGAAAGTTGTTTGGCGTTGTGGTAAGAAAGGCAAATGGTTGAGGAGGGGTCGGGGGGGTCAGGGGATCAAATCCTGCCCCTCCATATTTTGTTACCATTTTGTTGTAATGGGGGTGGGTCTACCAGTCTAGTGGCCCGCTCACCCCCATCTCCGCCATCAAATCTAACACATGGTAACCATTGATGTGAATGTTACGTGTTGGTGCGATATCGTTGGAGTTTGACCATTGTTTGGAAGTATACTACTATTTAGGAAGTGTAGCATTGTTGTGGAATTGATGCTCATGATGATGCAAATTGTTGGTTTATGAGGTATTATGTGTTTTTATGAGATTGGTTTTAAGTTTCCATCTTTTAATATTTGTTTAAAATAGAAATGCTATTTATTTTATTGAGGTATTATCATGGCATGTTAGCACCCATGTGGATCTTAATTACTGAATGCTATCATAAAGGCCCTAGTTAATAGTGAATCCCATAAGTTCCTTCATTATTTTAAACCCTTTAATTCTAGTCACCATTTTCATATGTGTTGGAAATTCATACTAAGGGCTTTTCCAATCGATGAGTGGTATTGAAACCCTAGATCTACTTAGACTTCATTTCCAAAAAAGAAGTAAGAACTAGTCATATTTGTCTCCTTTCTCCTTACCTATTTATCTTCAAACCCTAACTAGGGCACTTAACCTAATCCTAAACTTAAAACCATAAAAAATATGTACAATATAGAAAAAACCTAAAATAGACCCTATAAACCTAGGTCTTATCTCTTTATATATCCCTTGGAAACATTTAAACCTATGTACTACTAAAATAACATCATCCAACCTTACTTATAGGGTTTTAACCAAGAAATTACAAATTCCAACTATTAAAATTCAAGTTTTATTTTTCTTAGTCCACCCCCTTGTTCGCAAACATTCTTGGTGTGCATTTATTTGGGGCACACAAACCCTCCCTTTTACCCTTTGAAATCCAAGAAATTTGGAGTATCTTTTAGCAACACAAACATATCTGTGAAACATTTAAAATATATAATTGTATTAATGTTACCTATGAGTAAAAAAATACTCTCCAAGTTGAATTATTCAATTTCACCTTGAAATGAAAGTTGTGGATGTAATTGTGTGATGTAGGCCAAAATTCCCTTACTTCACTAAAATGCACACCCATGCTTCATTTATTGGACGATCTGATTGATTCAAATTGTAGATTGTTTATTTAATGATTTTACACACTTTTGCATTTTTGTATCTTTACTTTGAGCTTAAACATTCATACTTTAAGATTTCATACAACATTCTATGTTTTGCTTCAACATGCCTTATGTGAAAGTTGTGTGTAAGTGGAAAACATAGTTGAGTAGGATATTTGGTAGACATGATGAAAGGTTAATCCTATGGTTAGGAATTTTCCAGGAATGTACCATTTCAAATTTCATTACCAAGAGCGTAATTGGTTTATCTTAGGACTGAATATTTGTTCCGACTGTGATCATTGGTTGATATGATCAATTGTTATTCTGACAAACTTGAATTTTAGTGTATAACATTTGATTTATAAAAATAAATATGCTATGTCGCATAAAATGGTTTTATATTTAGGCTAGAATGATCGTTATCACACAGTCAATTAAGTACAAGTCTTGGTGTGCATTTATTTGAAGCACACAAACCTTGACTTTAACCTTATGGAATCGATCCAATTTGACATATTCTTGCACAACATAAATTTCTATGTGAAAAAATATTGTTATTTATGAGTAAAAAGTACTCTCTAATCTGAATCATTCAATTTGGCCTTGTAATGAAGGTTGGGCGTGCATTTTTGTGAAGTAGGCCAAAATTTCCTTGCTTCACTAAAATGCACACCAATGCTTCATTTATTGGCAAATCTGATTGATTCAAACTATAGACTATTTATTTAATTATTTTACACACTTTTTAATTATTATATATTTACTTTTATCCTTCAATAATTTTGCTTCAGATTTCATAAAACATTCCATGTTTCACTTTAACTTGCATTATGTCAAAGTTGTGTATAGGTTTTGCTTCATCTTAAGAACAATTGTCCTTTTAATTCAGAGAAATGGTTTCAACTCTTCACATTAATTCTCAATTCGGGTAGGTTTTCTTATTACAAGGCTATTACAAAAAATACAAATAGTTCTAGTGAATGTCAAACCTAATCATTGTAATCACATTCTCAAAAACTCAATACTCTGGCTGTTACACTCTCAAACCTTGTTGACACTCTTAAGAATAAAAACACAATGAAAAATAAAACCACTCTTTCATGTTGTCACTCTTATTTAGAAAAGAAGAGCACTCTTGGAAACCATTCTCTCAACAAATGTTGAAACACACATTAAAATGAAATTAACGCACCATCAAACTGTAACATGAATTAAAAAAATTTCTGACTAACAAAGGGACTAGTCCAGGACCTATGCTCTTACACAATACATAAGTTAAAATTATACAATCATTAAAGCATGAAAATGACTAATAATAAAAATAATAACAATCACACATGAATTATAACCAAGAGGAAATAAATCAAATAACTACAATACCATCCCAAATATTGATACCTACTAAGAAGGAGGGCCCTTACTTCCTAGTAGCAATTGGTACACTACACAACACAAAAGCTAGTCAACAGAAAGGTATGGTGCCATGAATGATTGAGATTGCATTAATAAAGCATAAAAGATTATAATGATGGTGCTCTCCCCCTCTATCAATGTCTATTTGTGTCTATATGTCTATCTCATGTGGGCAGAGAGTATGCCTCTCTATAATTTCATATTGCAATTATAAGATCATCATCAGAATCTCTTGATTCTCATGTGATTTAATTTGAGAATACACATTAACAATTTGATAAAAATTTCCAAGGTTAGGACAAAATTGTAACAACTTTTCCAAATTACAATAATTATCAATAGAAAATCCTAATTATTTCAGCTACGATGTCCATAAACTTCTCCTTTGACAATCAAACTATCTTTTGACTAGATGCTTTCCAAATTGGTCTTCATAACTAATTGAAGGAGGCAAGCACATCCAACATAGAACTTTATGTGTAACAGTAATTCTCAGCGAGTCCTTCTCTTGCCCTTTGCAAGGAAAAACTAGAAAGTGTAATCCCACAACAACATATTAATAGACCACAAAACTTGTAATAAACCATTTGTCAGTTTTATGAGAAAAATTTCCTAAAACAATAGTTCTCATGCCAAATTACAAGTAGAATTGGCTCATAAGGATGAAATATAAAAAGAGACATACCAAGGTTGATAATGGTTGTTACAATGGAAAAGTATGGTCTTGAGAATAAAAAAAAGGTAGGGGAATGAGTGTAAATAGATTCCAATTTCACGTCCCAATTCCCCCCCCCCAAATTAAGTATCTTCATATCCATATTTGCGTGATTTCACATCTCAACATCTCCATCCCACTCTACTTTAATTATTGTTTCTTTTGTAATAACAACAACTTCAATAGGTTTTTGTGGAACAATGATTTAGAATTATTCATTCTCTCCAACTTGAATTCCAATCGAAATAGTGGTTGGCCTTTCAAAATCATCTTCCTCTAGTACTTCCTTACATCCATCACATAATCTAATGAATAATACTTCTACCACTTTTTCCAGAGTTTCTATTCCATTTTGTTTTTTAGAATGAGTCTGCCCTTCAACCATGGTGAGTTGTTTCCATAACTTCTCATTTTCCTCCTTCAATTTATTAATTTGCTAAATAAGGAGGTTAGTTTTAGACTTACCTGGTAAAGAGACATCTTCATGTTCCTTTTTGAGCTCCTCCTCTTTCTATTGTTCCTTAGGTTCTTTTGATTCAGGTGGAACAAAATGAACTTCAGGTGCCAAGGTATGTTATCTTACAAATTTTCTTTCTTTCTCTTCATTCTACTTTCCTTTAGACTCCTTTGGTTTGGATGTATCAATCCATTTCTTAGATATTGGAGTAAATGATGGCATGACAATCACCCACTCTATCTTGTTGGGATTATTTCCACCCAACGACTTCTTCTATTTCCTCTTTTTCACCACAATTTGTATAGGAGTAGATTTTTTAGGTACTTTCTTAGATTCCTTAAACATTTGTATTTCAGGAACCCTTGCTTTAGTTGATGTTGTTCTAGGTGCCCCTATTTCAACATCCTTTGCCTCAAGCCCTTCTACCTCAATAGGGCATCCATGATAACTATCCTCATATTATCCACTGGGTATATCCATAGGTTCTTTAGCGCATTCTCCTTTTCCTTTAGTGGATGTACCAACATATGTTCTTATGGAACTCCATCTCTTAGGGTTTTTGTGATGGGGTCTAGGAGGTGTAAATTCTCTTCTTTATCTAGGAAGTGTAGCTTCTCTAGTTTTTATGGGAGGTCTAACTACTCTATATTTTGGTGTTGGTTCAACACCTACCTCTCATTCTTCACTTTCTGGCTTCTTCAAATTCCTCTTCTTTACCGCAATTTGTACATGAGTATATTTTTCAGATACTTCCTTAGATTCCCTAGGAATTTTTGTTTCAGGAACCCTTGCTTCAACTGACACTATGCCAGGTGCCCTTGTTTCAACAGTTTCTGCCTCAGGCCTTTCTTCCTCAATATGGAATCCATAATAACTATCCTAATATTTTCCACTGGATATATCCATAGGTTCTTTGGTGCATGCTCTTTTTCCTTTAGCAGATGTACTAGCAGATGTTCTTATGGCACTCCATCTCTTACGATTTTTGTGACGAGCTCTAGGAGGTGTAACCAATCTTATTTTTCTAGGAATTGTAACCTCTCTACTTTGTGTGGGAGGTGTAATTGATCTATCTCTTGGTTTTATTTCAACACTTACCTCATGTTCTTCACTTTCACTTTCCTTTATTTCAGTGGCTAGTGCATGTGAACTTGACAATAAACCAATCCATGTGCTTCCCTACTATTGTAGTGAACGAATTACAATTAACTTGATGAATGTGTAGAAAATATGTGATAGGTTAACCCAATAATGCAATATAAATGAAAGCAAAATACTATCACCTACTTCTACTATCAATTTGCAGAAGCTTAAAGATCGAGCTGAACAATATAACCAAAAGAAGAAGAATCAATGGCACAATACACGTGAATATACTTTTGGGAAAATCCTCAGATAAAAACCCCACACTATTGTATTATCATACATGGTGGAAATACATAGGAATTATATAGAGCCTTAGCTCTCACAGCTAGCCAACTCTCAGTACAATCCTCACAGATGTTCACAGGCAATCTTGGCTTCTCTCCAACCTTCCTTTCTGCCCTCAAAGCTCCTATTTCCTTGCGTTGTTCCTTGTGGATGATTAGCCTACTACCAAATGGAAACCCAGCCTTCAAAACTGTGAATCCTCAAGGATGAATCCTTGACTGCATGCATGATTTTTCTCCATGAGAAAACACATGCAATTGATAGTACACTGTCCTTGAACATTAATCTCAACTGGGTCTTTCTTAGAATAGACATGCATGAGTTTCTGATGAGGGAATCTTCTGTTAACTAGAGTAGCACTAGTTGAGTGCATTAATGCATCAACTGATTGTTAACTCACTATTAGTTCCTCAAATAGTTT
>APFE030185551.1:145327-168453 GCA_000404065.3 Pinus taeda
TCCTAGAACCTCTGCATGTGGCTGCTCTACATCAGTCTGAGGCTCCTCCTCCTTAGGAACCAACAATTCCTCCACAGCCTATAGTTGGAGCTCCCTCTCAAGGGAAACTCGCATGGCCTTCTGCTCATCAAACTTGAGATCTCTGCAAACCATTGTCCTCCGACTAGTAGGCAAGTACATCCGATAGTTGTGAGGTGTATCAGTGTACCCCACAAATATCCTCAACTCTGTTGTCGGCTCAAGCTTCTTTCGTGCATCCTTTGTCACATGGCAATATACCGATGAGCCAAAGATCCTGAAGTGACCCACATCTAGACTCTTACTGGAGAAAGTTCCTCTAGTGTCTTCATCCCAAGTATGCGATGTAGGCTTCTATTCTACAAATAGACCGTTGTGTTGCATGCTTAAGCCCACAAGTGAAGTGGTAGGCCTTGGTCATGCAACATTTCCTGTGCTGCCTCTACAATAGTTCTGTTCTTCCTCTCAGCCACCCCACTCTATTGTGGGTTATGAGGTGCCATCAAATCTTGTTTAATTCCTTCAACTTCACATAAGTCCTTAAACTCTTGAGAGACATATTCTCCATCGTTGTCGCTTCTTAAGGCCTTGATCTTCTTCCTTGACTATTTCTCGACCAAATATTTGAACTCACAAAACTTTGTGAAAGTTTGGTCCTTCTTTTGCATGAAATAAATCCATCATTTACGAGAATAGTCATCAATGAAAATCACATAATACCTTTGCTTCGCTGTGGATGTCATTGATAATGGTCCACACAAATCAGTATGAACTCGCTCTAAGATAGCCTTTGCTCGATTGAATCGATCATGAAAGGAAGACTTGGTGTACTTTCCCAAGGTACAACCTTTGCATGTGTCAACTTGCTCAAGTTTACCTTTGGGAAGTCCTGTAGATATCTACTGCATTATATTCAAAGCCCCCTGATGCAAATGGCCCAACCACTTGTGCCACAACTTGCCAATGTCTTGGCTTTGCACCAATTATGCTTTCGTACTCAATGCTACACAATCATCTACCTCTAGTTTATAGAGATTCTTCACTCGAATCCCTATCCTCTTGGTCTGACACATAGCTATGTGTCTTAGAAACGCCTTTCCTTTACTGAAGACAACATCGTAGCCTTTGTCCTCCAACATCACAACCAATACCAATTTCTTCTTCAGTCCAGGCACATACATCACATTTCTCAAGGTGAGAGGAGCTCCATGCTTCCTCTGAAAAGCAACTGTGCCTACTCCTGAAACATTATACCTTCCGTCATCACCCATCTCTATGCACATCTTGAGATCTTTCTCCTCCAAGGCACTGAATAAATTTTTATCACCGGACATGTGGAATGAGGCTCCATTGTCAAGATACTAGACACAACCCATCATCGATGACACCATCCATGTGATGAGGGTAAAGTCCATTTCGAACTGAGAGGCTAATGCCTCACCTTTCTATCCTTCCGAGGATCCCTTCTTGGACTTCTTCGATGGGAAATTAGTCGCATAATGTCCCATCTTGTGACAATTAAAACCATCTTACTTTAGACATGTCACCCTTCTTCCCTCCATGAGAAGAATTAGATTTGAAATGGGAAGCCTTCCCCTTCCCTTTCCTTGCCTTACTTGTTAAAGCCAGATTTTATTCATCATCATTCTTGGATGAAGAACCATCTCATGTGCTCCTCCTGATCTCCTCTTGCATAAGATTCGACCACAATCGTTCCCAATCCGACAGTTTCTCCCTTCCATTCACAGAGTCCTAGTAGCTATTCCAACTCTTTGGAAGGCCAAGGAGAGCGGGGCTCACCATATCATCATCAACAATAGTTATTCCCACACTGCCAAGCTCATCTCTGTAGGTGATGAGCTTGTTCAGATATATGGAAATAATATCGCCCTTCTCCATCTTGATCCTTCGAAGCTTATCCTTGAGCACCAATTTCCTCTTGTCACTACTATTCTGCCAGAGGTCCTTCAATGTCTTCCACATTGAAAATGGAGTATCCTTCCCATGGAGACTCAATACAATATGGTCTGGAACTCCCTCAAGGATGATCCATCTCACCTTCACCACACACTTCTTCCACTCAGCCAACTCTTGTGCATTAGTTGAAGCTAGCTTTGGGATTTCTTGATCAATTAATTCCTTCAAGCCATTGTCTTCTAATACAACCTCCATTCTATCTTTCCATGCTATGTAATTCGAGCTACCTTCCAAAGCCATACTCGAGTCTCAAGCCATAGAACGCCATTGGCCAACCTTGAAGTATGATATGAATTCGATTTTCACCTACAACCCTAAACTTGAAACTTCAAATTCTCTTCTCAGTATATTGTTCACAACTCCGATACCATGTAGAAAATCTATGATAGGTTAACTCGATAATGCAATATAAATCAAAGCATAATACTATAGCCTACTTCTACTATCACTTTGCGGAAGCTTAAAGATCGAGTTGGACAATATAACCAGAATAAGAAGAATCAATGGCGCAATACACATGAAAATACTTTTGGGGAAATCCTCAGATAAAAACCCCACATTATTGTATTATCATACATGGTGGAAATACATAGGAATTATACAATGCCTTAGCTCTCAGTACAATACTCATAGATGTTCACAGGAAATCTTGAATTCTCTCTAGCCTTCCTCTCTTCCCTCCAAGCTCCTATTACCTTGCATTATTCCTTGTGGATGATTAGCCTATTACTAAGTGGAAAACCAGCCTTCAAAACTGTGTAATCCTCAAGGATGAATCCTTGACTGCATGCATGATTTTTCTCCATGAGAAAACACATGTAACTGATAGTACATTTTCCTTGAACATTAATCTCAACTGGGTCTTTCTCAGAATAGACATGTATGAGTTTCTGATGAGGGAATCTTCAGTTAACTTGAGTAGCACTAGTTGAGTGCATTAATGCATCAACTGATTGTTAACTCACTATTAGTTCCTTAAATATTTTGGAACTAATTTAACTGGACTTAACTCAGTAAACTGAGTTAACTAATTACAACTCAAATATAACTCAATCTTATCTCCTTAATTTAAGGGATAACTCTTGCATGACTTCAGAAATACTTCTACCTTGAATTTCTCCAACTAATTAATTTAAAAATAAATAAATTAATTATTTCCAAGTAGTTATTAAGACTAAATTTGATTTCAATTCAAAATTTAATTCAAGGACAAATCAAATTGGATATTCTTGTTGCCATATTTTAATAGAATGCATGGTTGGTTAAGAAAATATTTGGATGTTTTTCCATATGTACCACCTATGAAATATGTTGTAAATATTTTAGCAAATAATAGGGAAAATTTATTAACTATCCATTACAAAGAGGTGCCAATAATTGAAAATGATAATTAAACACTATCCAAAATGTCACTCACAAGTAATGAATTCATGAATAAAGAAATCCACATTATCCCAAGGGTGAGTAAGGGATGTTCTATCAATACCTCTCCCCTTGATCCTTACTTCCTCTCCTTGCTATAAAATTTTTGATATAACTGCTGGAATTCTTATTTTCCTAGAAAACCATTGAGCCCCTATCTGAGGTAAACTTGCCACCCTGAATATTTATGTCCTTTGTAACAAAAATTCTGAATCATATAACATTTTAATGTTTCTCCTGCAAAGTCTACATGAATTCCATAACAATCTGTTTGTTGAAACCCTGCAGCTTCTCAAAGTAGACTAACCACCTGAATTCCAAAATATTTCTAGGGCTTCTGGATTTTGTAGTAGCGCATTAATGGTGTCCAATTCATGACAAAATTCCACTCCTCCCATGGTTGTTTTACAAACTTTTACCACTCATAGACTCTTACAGGGTGGCACTTGGTTAATACAAACACTTGGGTAGAGAATATCAAGTTAATGAAATTTGGTAATGGGTAGGGAATAATTAAGGTTAGCCTTTCAATGAATGAAGTCTTTTCATCATGAATGACAACTATCAAGAA
The DNA here is from genome assembly GCA_000404065.3 of Pinus taeda. Lineage (NCBI taxonomy): Eukaryota > Viridiplantae > Streptophyta > Pinopsida > Pinales > Pinaceae > Pinus > Pinus taeda. The sequence goes on from APFE030185551.1 coordinate 149,316, forward strand.
TGATTTCCAAGTAGTCAGATTGATTTTTATAAATTACAACAAGAGTAATGATGAAAGTGGGTAATTACTGATTTAGGATAAGTGTTTTGTGCATCTTCCATATGGTAATTATTGAATTTGTCTATATTCATAATGCATTGTATGATACATACCGTACGCTCCTTCCCCCAACTTAATTAAAAAATATGTCCTCGACATGTGTAACAAAAAAAATCATATCCAATGTCATAATGAGTAGAAAAATACAATGTTACAAAGGAAGCTAAAACAGTCGCAAAAAGAAATTCCATAAATAGGAACTGAATATGACGTTACACAAGAAGCTATACATGAAGCTGCATGAAGAGCTAAAGAAAAGGTTAATTAGTGTATTAGTCAGCACTATTTAGCGCTGATTTTAGTGCTAACTATTTGTGATCAACGAAAAAATGCCAAAATTAGCACCATCTTGATAAATACTATTGATTTTTTTGAAAAGGTGGAGAAAAATACACTAAAACAGTTAGTGGAAGAAAAAAATGGAGCTAAAGAGGAAGCTAATCACAAGGATTTGTTGTAGTGTGTGATTGATTAGTAATAACCTAAGCATTTTTAAAAAAATTAAGATTTACATAATACTTATTCACCCCCCCTCTCATTATTGTCCTCGTTTCTAACATAAAGGCCCTAAAAAATAGTCATAATCAAGAATCAGTACCTAGTACCCCAAATCAATTACCTTCTTGACTAGGTCAAGGGGGGAATTGCTTCAATAATATTGATTTGAAGTATGGCTAGCACTAGTTCCTAATATAAACAACTGATGTATGGAATATTTCCTTTAAGTCCAAATAAGTTATTTTTTAATGGTTGGTCATGCCCTTTGGTTTGAAGAATTCCCCAACAAATTTCATAAGGCAGATGGATGACATCTTATGGCCTTTCACAATTTTATTTTGGTGCTATATCTAGATGATATGTCATCTTCAACAAGAGTTGGGAAACACACTTGAATATTCAATAGGTCCTTCACACTTTACGACAACACATTATTTTCTAACTTGGAAATATGATTGTTGGTTTGAACAAGGTCTAATACTTAGGATACATTGTTGATGAGCATGGTGTGCATGTAGATCTAGCCAAGGTTCAAGTCATACGTGCTTGGCTAACCCCAAACACACTAACTAAGCTTTAACATTTCTTAGGCCTTTCCGAATTCTAATGCATGTTCCTGTTAGGATTATTTCACATTGCATGGGTCCTCAGAAAAGTGACAAAGGGTGGTGATAAATAAAATTTGATGTGGGGAAGTCATAACATAAAGCTTTTGATGATTTGAAACACTGCTTGTGCTCAACTCTAATGCTCTCCTTACCCAATCTGCAACAACCTTTTGAGATTGAAACATATGCTTCAGAATATGTTATGGGCACAATTCTCACTTAGCATGGTCATCCAATGGAATACCATAGTGATACAATATCATATGCAATTCATAACTATCTGATGTATTTTTAGAAATTAAATAACAAATCAATGGAGTGAAAATATTGAAAACACAAAAAATCATAAAACAAGAGAGACACAGATATATGTGGTTCATCCAATATGAGCTACATCCATAGAGAAATAAATATTCCTTCCTTTTATATTATCCAAAAAATTGAAGGGATAAATCCTACAACACATATGTTTTAACTTCCTCTTCGCTCTCACATAATCTCCTCTCTTTTTACACAAAATAATACAAAATTGCAATACAATTCCCTCATACAAATCGACGGTTTCCTTCTAGGGAAAACAAAAACTGAATTAAAATAACTTTTACCTTTAGATATTCCAAATAATGAATGGTCTAAATTGACTAAAAAATTACAATATTTTCACAAGGCAATTTTCTGACCTCGTCAAGGACTGGGATCCAACCATGCCTAAAACAAGACCTATAAATCAAGAAGATAACCAAGCTCCACAACTAACACCTACGACGAAGAAATGTATTCCATTATATGAGCCTACCACCAATGGAAGCATTGAATTATGAGGAAGGGGACATTCATCCACACTGATCATAGGTCTAGGTCTTTGTAGTTCATGAAGGCAAAAGGAAAATTTTACAATGACCACCATCAAAAGTGGTCCACATAATTGCAACAATTTCATCTCAATATCAAATATAATATAGGGAGCACCCATCACATTGTTGACTAACCCAGTTGAACTAAAATTGCAACACTAACCATGGTGCTCCACTCTTGTGTACATAAGGTCTCCAGGTGGCCCCAACTTTATTGGAGAAATCTTAACTTTGCTACAACCTACCAAATGTTAAGCACATGCACGACCATCACTTATTTTCATCTTTAGGATGGAATGTTATGCCATCTAGGCCATTTCTATGTTCCTTCAAGTGAAAATGAAAAGATTATTTGGGAAGCTTACTACAATGGGATGGCATCATACTTCGGCGTGGGGAATATAATGGATATGCTACAAAAGTATTTCTATTGGGAAAAAATTCAATAGGATTTCAGCAAGTATATCATGTCTTACATTACTCGTGTCATTGCCAAACCAACCATTAAGAAGCAAGGCCTGCACACCCCTATGCCTACTCCTCATAGGACCTAGGAATCCATCTCAATGGACTACATGTCTGGTCTTGCTTCAACCAATTAGGGAAATGAATATGTCTTAGTGTTTGTAGATTTATTTTTGAATATGACCACTCTAGCAACCTACAAGAAAAATATCACAATCGACGCCACTGCTAAGATATTCTTCAAATAGGTGTGGGCACATTTTTGGATACCACAAACCATCATATCAAATCTAGACAATATATCCTAGGCATATTCTAGTCAACCCTCTAGTCATTGTTGGACACTGAGCTCACCAGGTCCACTGCCTTCCACCCCCAAACTAATGGCCATACAAAGTTTTTTGAGAGGAAGACTATGCATGTCTTGTGCATGTAAAACTCTAGGAATCCACACATATGGGATGCAAGTCTGACCTACATTCAACACAGATAATAAAAAACCCTCCACATCAACTAATCGTAGCTCTTTCAAGGTGGCATTTCTATTTCAACGATTAAGTCCTATTGAAGTAGCACTACCCCTTACATCCATACAGGAAATGTATTCCCATTCTCACTCCGAGGCTTACAAAGAAACTAAATTAATTGAATCTATTTAGCACATCGTTCAATAGTTCCATGAAATTTTATTTAAATCCAACACTAAGTACAAGTATTGCCATGTTCAACACTGAGTGCCACACAAATTTTAGGCGGGAGGAGAGGTTTGACTGCATTGGTAGAAAGAGCGCCTTACAGTATCCCATCATAATATTTGTCCACTTCACTATGGACCTTACACCATCACCAATATTGTGGGTGACAATTATTTTGAGCTAAGTACTCCCCCTTCCTTGGCTTACACCTAGAGTTTAATGCGAACCTCCTTTGGCCATACTTTCCACCATTATTAGACACATTTGAGATAATAGAGTAGTTGACACCAACATATTTCAACACCAACAACATGGAATAGGAAACCATTGATCAAATCATGGACAAACAAGTTAAGGGAAATCGCCAATAGAGGATCAAAGTTTATGGGGTTGTCAAAGGAGGGAAATTCTTGCACCAAGGCAAGTGGCTCACCCAGGGTCAAGTGTAGTAGAATTTTCCCCATGAAATCAATGCAATGTAGACTATTTATTCTTAACGAGGGATAATTTATCTAGGTGGATATAAATGGCCACCCACCTAATCCACTAGCTTAAAGAACAATTATTCATCTTGGTAGTTTTTCTACAATTTTTTGGGTCCTAAACTTTCGGGTCATTTTGAGTATGTTTTTTGACATGGTAGGGACTAAGGAAATGATCATAGTCTCTTTTTAGGTCTTTGGTCACAATGTTTAATTCTTGAATATACCTTTCCAATAGGCTATCGAGTGCCCCAAGAAGTCGATGTACCAACTAACCCCATTGGGCCCCACAAGCCTTTTGGTATTTCATCTCCTAGGATTAAGTTTTTTGATATTTAGGGTTCCCTCATGGTTGCTTATGTTAAAAAGGGCCTTTTTGCCTCATTATAATGCAATCTGGAAAATGCACATAACTATCACATCTCTTCTAAGAGATAAGCTACCACCTGGTTCAAGAAAGTTTGTTTCATTCCACATTTTTACAATTTCAGAACTTTCCATTTATTAGTAGAAGTAAGGTTTCACTATATATTTGTATTATTTTTATAAATATATGCTTAATTTTTTTTCCCTTCATAAATTTATATCAAGTAAGCAAGCTCCAGACTTCCACCTCTAGGATGCACTCTTGTGCTACCTGGGACACCTTTGTGTTCTTGCAAGCGAGCATGCTAAGATGATTTGAGAGGCATATTATAGTAAAGTGGAAGGAAATTTTTTGTGGAGAAGATAATAACAACACTTCAAAAATATTTCTATTGGCCATAGCTTTGAAAATATTTCTATTGGTATATAGGATTTTTCACTACCTGTGCCATTGCTAAACCAACCATTAAGAAGTAGGTGTTGTACACTCCTCTACCTACCCTATACAAGCCCCGTGAGTCAGTATCCATTGATTACATGTCAATTTTTTTGTCCACCAACCATGGTAATAATTGTGTGTTTATGGTTGTTGACTATTTATCTAAGAGGGACATTTTGACACCTTACAAGAAGAGTATCATAAATAAAGCCACTACTAAACTCTTATTTGGGTGTGTTTGAGTTCATTTTTTGCTACCTTTGACCATTATTTCAGATAGGGATAATAGGATCCTCAAAAGTTTTTGGTCCGGCCTATGGTGATCTGATTAAGAATATTAGTTTTGGTGTGCTAAGATCCTCCTCGGATTATAAACAAAATGATACTCATGTGCTTAAGGATTCATGAGTTTATTGCAAGTGAAAATGAGTTTTAATGTTAATGTTTTGAGCAATTAAACATAAAATAAAAATTGAACAACATATAAATGTACAAAACGTCACCAAAAACACACCACAATAGGAACATGATGGATGGCTTGGGCCTCTTTATTATGCTCAATGTAAAAAGATGTGTTTACAATGCTCAAATGCTTCTGAAACTTGCTCCAATGAGTCCAAAATATCCAAAAATGGCTACATAGCCTGTTTCTCCACCCAATTTGGTCGAAAACTGGAGAAGTTATGACCTCTCCTAGTTTCTCCACTATTCGCTCCACAAATTACCCAAGATTCGGAACCGAACCCTCATTTTCACCCCGTTTTCTGCTAATGGGGCACCAAATCTGCCGAAATCCAAGCGGATTAATCAGACGGTTAATTTGGCCACTGAGGCCTAATAACACGGAAAATAGGGTCATATGGGGGGGGGGCATACACCTAGGTGCTAGCCTCTGGTGCTGGCCTCTCCCCTTCAATAGTGACAAAACCTTGGTGGTTAAAGGTAAGGTGTTCACATGGGCGGTTATATAACTGTGTGGGCTAGTGGTTTTCCCTGGTGGTCAAGCTCCTGTAGACATAACTGTTGGCGGATAGACATAGCAACATTCACATGGGTGGTTAGCCCGTGGGCTAGAACTATGCGGCTGGACCCTTCTCTGAACTCTACACCATTCAAATTTAAATATACCCTATGAACATAAAGGTTAAGCGACAATGGTGTGGCATATTGGCAATGACTATGCATGTGTGTTGGAAGGTCACAGTTTCTACCCCCGTTGCCTCTGCTTAGACTATGGAAATTTTTTTGGTGGCCTCAGGGCTACCACGTGGTGGCCTCCATCTGGGCCACGTGTCAGCTTATGGTTGGCCATCATTCCAACCAATGAAAAACCACAAAATTTTGACCAGTATAAAGGTGTCACTTGGCACGATATAATTTGCCGAAATAAACTATTGACCGATCAAACTACATAGTTAGCTCTCCAACCTCATCACCCAATCAACAATATGAATGCATAGTTAACAATATGGACTGCTAACTGGGCTGTCCTTTTTTTTTAATTTTCCTATTTGGGAAAGTGGAAAAAACTTGTTTCTAGAGTCATACGAAGTCTGTTTAGCCCGAAACCAGTTGCTGGATTCTAGAATATGAGAATTATGTGGTCGTCCAGGTTCCACACCAATCCATCAACTTTAAAATTTGAGCTATTTTTTGAGCACCTGATCATATGCCTCAAATGGATTTCATGTTGACCAAATCAAATTCCACGTACATAAGATGATTGCACGTTGGTAATCCTGTTCTCGGAATCAGATAGATACCACCTGGCTGCTCGTGCGGGTGCGTCCCTGGGCAACGAAGCTGCATCACTCCCATGGGTGGCCAAGCGGTGGCACTTGAGTCCACATACATAAGATGAAATCATTCCATTTGTTCATTATAACTATAACATAGCCATCCATAACTTTACTGGCCACAATCCTTTTCAAGTGTGCTCGGGGTTCCAACCATTGGCTCCAATTGATGTAGCTATGCCCATTGCATCTTCATCGACAAATTCCTCCCATGCTCAGGTCAAGGCAAATAGGGAAACCAAAATTATTGAATGGATTCAACACCTCTGTCAACAAGTCCATGATATCTTACATAAAGCTAATGCCTAGTACACATAACAACATGACCAGCCCAGGGGTCCACATAAGTTTTAAGTTAGTTATAAGGTGTGGTTATATTTATAGAAAATTGTCTCACAAGCCCTGATAGGAATCTTATACCACTTCGATATGCACCCTACATGATCATAAAGTTTGTGGGTGGAAATTATTTTGAACTAAGCATTCTCTGATTCCTTGGCTTGCAATCAATATTTAATGTGGAGATATTTTGACCATATATTCCACCTCTGTTAGACAACTTAGAGGAAGCTAAGAAATTCACCTCCACAAATCTCAACCTTTTCTACATTGAACATGATATAATGGACCATATCATGTACACCAAGACAAAGGAAACCCACCAACAACACATACCAATCTATTGGGTTTTCAAAGCAGGGTAGCTTCTTCACAAGGAAAGTGGCTCACCAGGATCCAATTTCAACAAACATTGCCATATGATGAGGGAACTTGATGTAATTGAGACCATTACTTCTTAAAGGGGGAGGTATGATCTAGGTAGATATCGTTGGTAAACCATCTCTTGCACTACCTCAACAATTCTCTATCTTCTTGGCAATTTTTCTATGATTTTTGGGTTCCAAAATTTTGAGGTTTTTTTGAGGCCCTAAATGATGTTTTTAAGAAATTCAGGGGGCTATGAGTTTCCATGGAATTCCCTAGCCCTGCTTTAAATTTTTATTCCTTGGATAGTTCTTTCAAATGAACTATCATGCACTTGAAACAAATATTGTATGTAAATCAGGAAGATGATGTACCAAATAACCACCTCGGGGCTTGCAAATCTTTTGGCATTTCATCTTACAATATTATATTTTTGAACCTATAGGGTTCTATTTTATGTTAAAATTTCCATTCTTTCAACTTCTTCTAATAGCTTTTGAAAAAGGGCATATTCACCATCTCTGTTTGTTTAGAGATAACTACCACCATTCTAGCCAATTTGTGTTCTACAATATTATGCTAGTTCTATTACTAATAGAAGCTAGGTTTTCATCATATTGTTGTAATCTCTACTATATTTCTTTGTGTTTTTTCCATTTACTTTCCTACATTTCATTTCATTCCTTGTACAATCTGTATTAGAGGCTCATAAGCAACATGACATATCCACATATAAGGCTTTCATAAAATAATAACACAAACTTTGAGTGGGGAAACATAACATAATATCTCATTGGATAGGAAGCATTCCTATATGACACAAATGTCTCATCCACAGATCAACCAAGAAATGTTGTATGGTTTGGGGTGTGGCACTATCGACAACTTCGATCTCTCGATGACCATAGTTGAAATTTGGGTTCTTATAGCTCTCACTATTAAACAATGTAAACTTTGAAATGGGGACTATAAACTCAAAATGGGAACTCTAGTGAGAAAATTCCGGAAAAACATGAAAAATAGTGCTAAAAACAAAAAGTGTGTATACTAGAATGATGTGTTTTTTTTTAGGGTCAATTTTAAACATGTTTTAAAAATGGCAGTGAAGACGATTTTTTTTGTGCAAAATTTGTGCAAAAAACACTTTGAAAATGAAAAGTGCTGATACTCAAATGATGATTTTTTTTAGGGTCAATTTTCAACATTTTTAAAAAATGCAAGTAAAACCGAATTTTTATGTGCAAAAAACACCCTCAAAACGAAAGTGTTGATGCTAGAATAACACTTTTTTTTCTAGGGTAATTTTTCAACATTTTGAAATAATTGTCTAAAATATTTTATCATGACTCCGAAAAACTTTAAAATTTCAAAAAATAATGAAAACATAAAATTAAAAATTAAAACAAAAATTAAGACAATGAAAAAAAAGAGTTAACAAAATAGCAAAATGTAAATAAAAATATATATTAAAGGCAAAACATAAAATTAAAAAAAAAATCATCATAAAAATGTATAAACAAAAAAACAAAATTACTAGAATATAAGATTAAAAAATAAAATATAAAGAAATAAATAATAAGAAAAACATATTTTAAAAAAAATAGCATTTTTTTTTTATCTCATTACCCATAAAAGATTTGGAAAAATAAAATTTATTTAAAAAAGCTATAAATTAAGTAAGTAAAATAGGAACTTTTAAAAAAGCATTAACTATATATATATATTTTTCAAAATTAAAAATAAATAAAAATAAAAAATGACATTTAAAGTTAAAAAAAAAAAAAAACAATATAATTTTTTATTTAAAAAATGGAAACATTTTCAAATTTTATAATTAAAAAATTAAAATTAAATTTATCATTTAAAATTTTGATTTCACATTCATTTAAAATTTTCGATTCAAAAAATAAAATTTAAAATACATTTAAAATTAAAGAAAGCTAAAATTAATTTTGATTTTTTTAAAATAACATTTAAAATATTTAAAAAAATATGCTTTACAATTATATAAAATTTAAAAAAAAAACATTTAAATTTAATTTATTTTTTAAAATACAATTAACATATTTAACAAAATTTATTTTTTCTTAAAAAAATAAATTTATCAGCCACCGCCTGACTGCCCGTGAGGTCGCGGCCCTGGGCAGCTGAGCTGCGTGGGTCGCACCCCCACAGTCGTCCAGGTGGTGGCTATCCAATTTCGAGAATCGGATAGCCACTGCCTGACCACCCGTGGGGGTGATGCAGCTTCGCCGCCCAGGGCTGCGCCCTCACGGGTGGCAGGGTAGTGTCTATCTGATTATGCAACTCCGCCGCCCATGGTCACGCCCTCACGGGCGGTCGGGTGGTGGCTATTCGACTCTGAGAATCAAATAGCCATTGCCCGGCCACCCGTGGGGGTGACGCAGCTTCGCTGCCCAAGGCTGCACCCCCATGGGCGGTCGGGCAATGACTATCCAATTCTGAGAATCAGATAGCCACCCCCACGGGCGGCCAGGCGGTGGCTATCTGATTTCGAGAATTGGATAGCCACCCCCATGGGCGACCCTGCAGTGGCTATCTGATTCCGAGAATCGGATAGCCACCTTCACGGGCAATCAGGTAATGGCTATCCAATTCTGGGAATCAGATAGACACCCCGACGGGTGGCCAAGCGGTGGTTATCCGATTCCTAGAATCATATAGTCACCGCTCGGCCACCCATGGGGGTGAAGCAGCTTCGTTGCCCAGAGCTGTGCCTCCACGGGTAGCCAAGTGGTGGTTATTCGATTCCGAGAATATGATAGCCACCCCCATAGGTAGCCAAGCAGTGGCTATCCGATTACGAGAATAGGATAGCCACCTCCACGAGCAGTCGGGTAGTGGCTATCTGATTCTAAGAATCAGATAGCCACCCCCATGGGCGTCCTTGTGGTGGCTATCTGATTCCAAGAATTGGATAGCCACCCTCACTGACATCCGAGCGGTGGCTATTCGATTCTCGGAATTGGATAAACACTGCCCTGCCGCCCGTAAGGGTATAATCGGATAGCCACCGCCCGATTGCCCGTGGGGGCATGACCCTAGGCGACAGAGTTACACGTATATATGGCTTTTAAAGTTTTAATTGTAAATATATGATTTTTAAAGTTTTAAATGGTTTAAAAAAAGCACACACACACACACACACACACATATATATATATATATTTCTTAAAATTTAAATGTTTTTAGGCTCCTTCTTTTTTTACAAAATATATAAAATAATATATATATTATATAATTGTTTTTTAATCTAGTTTATTAAAGTGACGCTAAAAATTTTTTGCTTTTAGTTACTTGATATATTAATAATATATATATATCATATATATATAAAAAATATATGTCAAAAAGAATGGACATAAAAAATTTAAAGTGTAAAAAAATGTGTATTTTTAAAAAATATTCACACTTAATACATTAAAAAATTTTAGTTGTAAAAAATTGTTAAATTTAGAAAATAATTATTTACATTTCATACATTAGAAAATTTAAAGTCAAAAGATAGGTCTTTTAAAAAAGGGGCCTGATGCAGAATCACCACTTTTTAAAATGAGCATGCAAATCACTAACATTATAAAATGTAATGTACATACAAAAATTTAAAGTGGCAAAAACTACGCTCTAAAAAATATGTGTTCTGCATCATCCCTTTTCAAAATCAGGTCATTTTTTTGCTATCTCTATGAAACGGGTAATAATATCAGTTCTCGTTTCAAATTTTACATTGTTATTAGTAACGAAATGTAGGGTTTCCCTTAATCCACATCTATGATTGGAATAGGAATCCCCCCATCTTTAGGCTCCTCTGACTCTTCCAGTTAGGTCATTGTGGCCCTGATTATAGCAATGGGTTCAATATCAATGATCTGCTTTCCTTTATCCTATTCTAAATCAGAATCAGAGCTAAAGTTTGTTTCCTTTTTTAAGATACACCAACAATGGTTGTTTTGAGTGGAACTTATTAGTGTTGTGCTACGATATTTTTTGGAATTCACACCACTTTACAGTATCCTTTTTCAAGTTCCCATTACCCTTCATTTTCTATGACTTGGGTTAGTTGTCTTGAGGTTGGATCTCCTTGTTTTGCATATTGTTCTATGAGTTTGTACTACCTTTTCCATGCTTCTATTTTAGTGTAAGCACTTGTTAGTGACATTAGTTGTTACTAGTGAAATTAGCTTGAGACCCAACTCTCTATACCCTAACCCTTTTAGGGACATGCACTAAGAAACAACAAGGAGAAGATTTCTTTGATACAACTGATCTAGGTTGTGGAAGGAATGAGATGAAAGGAAAGAAAAGAAATGAAACACATATACAAAGAAATATAATAGAAAGCATAGTAATATGGTGAAAACCAAACTTCTATTAATAAATAAAATAGCATAATACTGTAAAACACAAACTAACTAAAATGGTGGTAGTTATCTTTGAAGAGAGAGAGAGAGAGAGAGAGATATGGTGGCTATGCACATTCATAAAATATATTACAAGAGGTCAAAATAATGGTGTTTTAACACAAAAAAATAACCCTGGAGGTCAAAACCCTGACCTCATAAGATGAAGCATAAAAAGGTTTGTAGACCCTAAGGTGGTTAGTTGGTAAATCAAATTCCTAAGGGAACAATGTTTGCATATAATATCCATTTGGAGAACACAATATCTCGTTGGGAAGAATTATTTGGGAACTACCACTTCCAAGTTCCATGGGATGACATCAAAACCCTCGGTGCCCTAAATTTCCAAAAAACATCGTTTAAGGCTTAAAAATGGGCCTAGAGGTTTGGGACCTAAAAGAACATAGAAAAAATGTGAAGAAGATAGAGAACCATTCTATCATTAGAATAGGTGGATGCCTAACAATATCCACTTGGATCAATCTCCCAATGTTGATGTAGTTTCTTAAGCTACCTCATCTAGCATCCTACCAATGAAATTCAATACTAGGTATTATTAAGAAGACTTCCTCCAACACACCTAATTTTCTCTTCTTTGACCTTCTTTTAACCAAAATATTATTCTATACATTGAATAAATATTCCTTAAAGGGGACAACAATTTCCTGAATATGATCAAATTGATCTAAAATCAATATAGAATGAGTTAGTCTACCACTTCGTAAAGTTTTGTTGTAAAATGTATCTAGGTTATCTGGTATTGGGATGTTAGCATGATAAACACTTATAAAATCATTTGGATCCAAATATGTTGTGAAAAAATCCATCAAAATGTATCGAAATATCTAGATGTATCCCTGAGTTTCAAATATCCGGAATCAAGGCATATATAGCATTTATAATGTGCACATGTCATTTCATTCTTAATCTAGATATGTTTTTACCAAAGTATGATATATGAAATAATGATTTTCTTGTCTTTATATTAAATTTGTGAAGAAGGCATCCATGTATCCATCCTCCAGTCACCAAAAAAAAACAAAACAAAAACAAAACAAACTTATGAATGCCATGCATATTATATGCAATAATGAGATTGAGCTAAAAGTGAGGCCTGGATCTAGATATTTGGTATTTAGATATCATGATTTAAACTATTAAGACATAACTTGTTTGTGTGTGTCCCAGATCCAAATGACAAGGAAGATGTTTAACGTGTCTGATTTGATTTAATTAGAACCTAAATACAACAATCATTTCTAGAATTGACTCCTATTGGTTAGAAATTTGAATAGTTGAAACATTTTCTTTGTTAATTGTCAACTGATTAAACTTTGATGATACAATTTAATAAAGAAAATATTACTTTGAAGGTTATAGATAGATTTAAGTGAAATATAAAAGTAAACTAATAAGAAAGAAAAATAACCCTAAATTGAATAATAAAAGAAAATTTTGATAAGGGACGGATTATTTTATGAAAAATTCGAAAAATGAAGGGGTTGTTATTAAGGTAAAATGGGTTTTTAAAAAATTACTGACTTTTCAATGGATTGTTTTTATGTAGTTAGGGATTGACACCACTAATGTAAAATGATCGTAAATTCTACGGTGCTTATTTGATGGGCTCTTATGATGACAATATGAAATGTCATAACCGCTTTAGATCTATTAGCACGTGTTTGACAAAAATCTATGAACATTATTAAATATATCCAATTTGCAAATCATGTGGTAGTCCCGTAAGAAAAAGGCCCAAAAATAATTAATTTTAAATTAACAATAACTCCACTTTGTAGAATCCATTTTGGAGAATATTTTTTAAATTTGACTGTTTTTCAAATAGAAATTCAGATTTTTGGTCGGTTTTTTGAAAATTTGCGCTTAAACATTTAGAAATTGGCTGGAATCGTTTCAATATTTCTCTTTGGTTTTCGATTAAGAAAAAAAAAATTCCTTTTACTCGAAAAAAAAGTTTTAATACCACTTATAACATATATATATATACCACTTATAACATATATATATAGATATATATGAGAATAAATTCTTATGTTTCGAAAATATATTTTCAAAATTTTGAAATACCTAAATTGTTCACGTCATAAATACCTAAATTGTTCACGTCATAAAGAATACAAGAACATGATAACCATCATACTAAATTTGAGTGTGTTAGTCTCATCGGATCAAGGTTGGAATTTGATGGGCAAATTGTTCGTCATGAGATGATTTACCTTTTAAATATAAATTAAAAAATTACAAAACTGTCAAAAATTTACCTTGAAACTATGAAAACATGTTGAAAATTCTGGAAATATAACCGCATCTAACTTACATCTATAATAATGAAAATTCTGGAAATATAGCAACATCTAACTTACATCTATAGTAATGATGTTTTAAATTATAATGTTATAATTTAATTGATCACTAATAGACTTTTTTTTCAATCAAGTATAAAATCATTATTACTTGATATTGTAATTCTCTTATTCTTGTTTTAACCCTTGATTGATAATAAAAAAGTCATGTCAGGTTGACAAAAGACATGTTGTAAACCTCAAAAAGTCAATGCCTTCATGCTTCACTTAGTTTAAGTTTTCGATGACCTATAACCGATATTTGAAGGCTCACATATCATCACAAAACATGCATTTCTTCCCATTCTAATTATTGGAATTTGGATGGTTGCAAAGCTCACATTAACTACTTTTTAGATGAAACAAATGCTAATTCACATGGCATTTTTTAATATTATTTACAAATTTATTATAATAATATTAATTGTGTTTTTTTAATTATGTTTTTATTAACTTATTAAAAAATGTTAAATTTTGTTCATATGGGGTAGCTCAAGTGGTAATGGCAGTGGAATGAAGTCTCTCACCTAATAGAGATCTTGGGTTCGATTCTTGTGTTACCTCCCCCAGAAATGGGGTGAATAACAGACATGTAAAAACTCGAAAATAAGAGGGTTCTACCGAAACTTACCAAAAAAAATGTTAAATCTTGGGAATATAATTTTTTATTAAAATGATTTAAGATTATCATAAATATGTTAAAAGAAACTTCTAAAACTATATCAACATGAAAGTTTTCTTTCTAGGTAAAAACATTATAGCAAATTATTAGCTAAAATCAATTAAATCAATTCTCATTCTCATATATATATATGGGGTCATAAATTGATAATTTGCATATAATTATTTACATGTATAAGGAATTCACATAATTGTAGTTTTCCCAAATGTTTTATTTAAAAATATAATGGGAGTCTTTCATTTTCCAATTCTTTAAGTGTCTAATGTGTTCTCTAATTTTTTATTTTATTTTTTTGTAGTTTTTGTGTTGAGAGTGTAGAAAATCCTATAGATTCACAAGCTCATGCAATGTACTAAAGTACAAGACAAAAATCTACTTTTACTTTCAACCAACAGAAGCCAATAGATCGATGAAAACAATGTGAACAAGAAGAAGATAAATCAATGGAACATAACACAAGTTGTATCTGGGGAAATCCAATGCTCAAAACCTCGCTATTTGTATTACATAGATAAAAAAATATGAGTGAAGATACAAAGTTTTTTTCTCACTAGAACAATTCCACACAAGTATGCTCAACTCTCTCAACTCACAAGCTAGCTCAAGCCAAATCCTTAGCCTCTTCAGTAGCTCTCCAAGCCCCTAATCTCTTGCGATATTCCTAGGATGAATAACTCATATTGAAAGGGAATTCATGCTTCCAAAACTGTGGAATCCAAAAGTAGGATCAATCTCTTATGCATGCATGGTATTTACACTCCAGTAAATAATACCACTGATAGTACATTGTCCCTGCACACTAGTCTCAACTGGGTCTTTCTCTGAACTGACATGCATGAGTTTCTCATGAGGGAATCTTTAGTTATTTAGAGTAGCACTAGTGCACCAACTGACTATTAGTCCTCTATTAGTTCCAAAAACAATTTAGAACTAATTTAACTGAACTTAACTGAGTAAACCGAGTGAGCTAATTTCAAACTCAATTTAAACTCATACTGGACCCATAAAACTTAGGGAGAACATATACATGACTACAGAAAGACTTTCAACTCAAAATTCCTAAGCTAATTAAGTTAATTAAACTTAATTAACTACTTAGAAGTTGCTATGAGAATATAATTTGATTTTAATTCTCAATTTAATTCAAGGACAATTTAAAATGGAATTTATTGTTGCCATTTCTCGGCACTCCCTCTCAACAAGAAAGGGATTATCAGCTACCCCAATCTTGTCTATGTGAAACTCGAATTTACATCTTGACAATGCCTTTGTCAAAATGTCAGCATCTTGCTTCTCCATGGGAATGTATTCTAACAACATAATTGTTATAGACATATTTGGGCACTACAACCCCAATCAAATATGTCCATAAACCAAGGGCTTCTAAACCCCTAAAAGTGTTGTTTCGTACCCTAAAGGAACAAGGTCAGCTGATTACATCATTTCCCAGAAGTTCTCCTTGAAAAACTACTCAGAACTGGTCAAAACTAGACCATACAGACTGCTCCATGCTGAGGGTGGGATGCATCTCACTTGTTATACACAGAGGGTGTGATGCACATTGAAAATCCCTTCTGTAGGGTGCGATGAGTGAGAGTAGACAAATGGCAGAAGCAATTTGCTAGGTGGAAACCCAAAGAATCTTCTAGAAACTGCCATTTGACACTTGCCTCTCTGAATTTGCCCAGGGATGAGTAAGAGATCATGAAATCTCCAAGTGGAACCAAGAACTATCAGAGAAATGACACTAATCAAAATCCTAGAAGCTGACTCACCCTCCTGCAAATATCTGTATATGGATCCCTCATCCTAGAGATCCAAAGGTTGGAAGTTTGTATTTTGTAAGGAAGTGCTATTGGTTTCTCTACGAAACATTGTATTGTTGGGTGATCTAGTCTTTTCATGAGGTGAAGAGGACTTTCATGATGGGAGGAGGCACTGGATCAGAAAACTGGGTTGTAATACTCTCTTCTACTAGACAACTGGGTTGTAATCCTCTCTTCTACTACTTCTATCAATAAAGCTATTTGAGTTTTCCTCCATATGCTTGTATATCTCTGAATCTTGTATTTGTTTATGCATGCGTATGGTTAATGTACATTTGATCCTATATTGTTTATGGTTATAGATATCTATGCTTTGATGGTATTCTACTGTTTTGAATCTACAGGTGTTCTTTGAAGTGGGACAAGTGAGAAAAGAGTGGCGAAAGCTCTATCAAAGAAGAGAGGAAACAAGCGAGGAGCTAAGAGAAAGACTGAGGTTAGTACTCTCTGCTTCTCTCTCATCTATCTCTCATAAAGGAAAACACAAGTAACTTTGAATTGTTTGTTTCTAAGATAGCTACCCATCTTAGTGGGACTAGTAGCTCTGAATGGACACTAGTTTTCCTGTAAACAAAGTGGAGACTCTGCTGGGGAGCGAATAGTTTGTTTTTTGTCACTATTGTTTGCTTTATAAACTAAAGATGGACCCTA
This sequence comes from Pinus taeda, assembly GCA_000404065.3. Classification (NCBI taxonomy): domain Eukaryota; kingdom Viridiplantae; phylum Streptophyta; class Pinopsida; order Pinales; family Pinaceae; genus Pinus; species Pinus taeda. The sequence goes on from APFE030185551.1 coordinate 166,266, forward strand.
AAGTTAAGTCAGCTAGCCTTCAAACTGCTTTTGCTATACAACTACAAAGTAGATCAACGTTGCTTCAGTCAATCTTCGGGTTGGTTTATGAACTGAACATCTGACTTGAAAACATCCTAAGAACCCTGGTGGTAGCTCAATAACCTCATTAGATCAGCCCTTATACTTTGTGTTTACTGCCTATCATAAGCTCAGCCTAAACCCCTAAACTTAGCTGCAAATTGTGGGTAAAAACCAAGCTCAGTCTCGTCCCTAGACCATCGCACTGTCTCTCATTGGAAGTCTAGATGCATCGCACCTCCCGTGTGCTGCAGGTGAGATGGATCCCTGTTTCCCTTAAGGATAGGTGCGATGATTGAGTGAGATTGTTTCTGCCTCCAGATTTTGGTTTTTTCTTCATTGTTTTTAGCTCTATTTAGTAGTTTTGTTGTCTATGATCAGTATATCACTGTTGAAACCTTCTTCCTTTACATTATTCAGCCTCCATTGATAGGGAATTATTAATGTTTTTATGTATTTTTCATCATTTACAGTCCTCCTTTGCAAATAGTAGCTTAATCGAACTGTCGTCTTTTGATTTGAAAGTGTCGCAACTATCGTTTTCAGTCAAGAAAAAGAGTGTTGTAAAGTCTTCCTCTTTTAGATAGTCGACTACACTTTTTCTATTGTATTTGATTTCAGTTATCAATTCTTTGAAGTGTCAAAAATAGTTTTTCCTTTCGAAATTGAAAGTGTCGTCTTAGTCTTCCTTTCGTTTTTGAAAAGAAATTTCTAAAGTTTCGCTTTGAAGAAAAGTAATTCAAATATGTACTTAGTTTTCTTTTTGTTATTCTCACATTAAGGAAACTGAAAAACAAATAAATGCATGTGCATTTGCATTTAGACTGCATGCGGAAATTGATTTAGGAAAAGTGCATTTAGTGTGTGCTCTTTGCTCTATGTTGAAAGGATTTTACTGTTCTTTCCTTAGTAGCTAGGATTTTCATTGCTAAAAGAAAGTAAACGACTGTTTATCATCTTAGATTGCATATTTAGGAATTGTATATCTACATCACACAATGAACCTTGAAAGACAAACTTCTTAAGAAAGATCAACTGTAAAATAAACCTCAATGAACATAAAAATGTTTTGGAACCTAACGCACAACATCTAGAAGTCTAGGCTAGAGACGCATTCCAACATTGTAAAGCCTGGTAACTATCATTTTCATCGTAGGTTGGGTGATTCCTCCTCTTTGATACGACAAGTGCAAATATGGACTTGTGCTCCCATGTACCGTTGAGTATATATTGGGAGACCACAATAGGCTATATCCTTTATCCTTAGGAAGTCGTGTCTGCGGCCCTATCGATTGCAATGCACTAAACACAACATTAGAGAAGACTGACTGTCGTACATAAAAGTATATTGCAGTTTTGCGATTCATTTGGTAATCCCTCTGTCTAGACTTCCAGAGTATTCACTTTCATTCCTTTTCAAACTCCTTGAAAGAAAAGCTCCATCTAAGCACTCGTCACTTCAGGCTCATTAAAAATCGAAGGCGACTAGAGTCATCTTTAGTTTTTTTTTACTCTTAAAAAGCAAGTTGTGTCAAAGCGTCATAAAATTTATTTTAATTGGAATAACATCATTGTTCCCTCGTTGGTCTTAGGTTGAGAAAATGGAGTCCACCAATCAAGGATTTCCCTTGGGGGGAATCCTAGTCCTTTCTCTTCTTGGGGAGATATTGGTGCCCCTTACATGGCTACATTGTCCCTTCCAGGATTGAAAATTGGTCTGCTGATATGGCTTTTCTCGACCTCTATCATTCAAAAGATCATAATTCCTGAGCAATTAAATCAGCAACCAGATGATACTGAAGTTGTCCCTGTTAGAAAATTATATATTACGGAGCAATGGAACACATAAAATATTGCAGAAATATAAACATAGAAAACGCACAAAACAAGAGAGACACAGATATACGTGGTTCACCCAGTTTGAGCTACGTCCACCTCGAACAGCCAGTCCTTCCTTTTATTATCCAGCAAAATGAAGAGACACAACCTACAACAAAGCCGCTGTAATATCCTCTGTTTTCTCTCACAGTCTCACCTCTCTGTTTCTCGCACACACAGAATACACATCTATATCGCCGCCTCAAATACAATACCCTAATACAAAGAGAGGGGTTGCCTTCTAGGGCAA